>VMDO01003221.1:66591-99854 GCA_007922755.1 Pedetes capensis
CACGCCCCAGACACGGCCGCTCAGCCAATCCTGGCCCCGGTCCCGCCCTCTCCCCCCTAGCTCCTATAGGCCCCGCCCCTTCCCCTCCCCGCTCCTCCAGGCCCCGCCCCGCCCCTCGGCGCTCCAGGCTGGAGCTCAGCCACATTGTTTTCGCTAGTGTGCTCGCCTTCTCTCTGGCCATTTAGTCTGGTGGCGTGTGCTGCGTGCTCCATCTGGCCCCGTCCCCTCCCAGGGCCCCACCTTGCTATCGCTCGCCCATCCGCCCTGCACCCCGAGGGGCGCCCGGAGCCTCTGAGGTGCACCACTGGGCTTTGCAAACGAGGCCTGAACCCGGTTCGCAGGCCTCAGCGGCCACCCGGACTCCCCGGCCCCCGCCCCCAAGCCTGGGAATCTGCTTGCGGCTCAGGCCAGCCCAGGGAGTCAGAGGACCGAGGCGCGCCTGGAGGAAGGTGGGGGCCAACCACAGGGTGGAGAGGCCCTGGAGGGTGTGTGGAAAAGGCTGCCGTGTGCTGGGGTGCAGAGGTCAGGTGGCAGACCTGGGGAGATGCAACCGGGAGATAGGCCGGTGTGGGTGATGGTTGCGCCTCTGTTTGGCCCTGGGGCAACAGATGAGAAGGCCGAGCCTCTCCTTAGCGAGTGGAATCAAAGAGAGGGCAATCACAGTCAGGCAGCTGCCAATCGAAGGGAAAAGGCTTCTTACTGTGTTGCTTCTGTAAAATGAGGGCAATAAATTTCTCCATGAGTCAGAGAGGCAGAGCCAGGGCCTTGTGTAGGAAGTTGGGACCTTCCTGGCCTGGGTTAAGTTCCTTCAACTCTCTGAGATTTGATTTTCACACCCAGGAAGAGAGTAGGGTAAAAGACCTCTGGAAAGCGTGCAAGAATCTGTTGCGGGTATCTTGCTGCCTGCTGCCCTTTGCTAGACCCTAGCCACCATCTCAGCCCCTCCTCAGAGGGTCCCCATCCCACTGTCCCACCTACCGCATTCACCTCTGTATTCTCTCCCCTTCCTTCAAGAGTTCTGTTGCAGAGCTGGCATAGGAAAATCATAGACTTTCCAGCCCAGAGAGTGGGCGTGGTGGCAAAGGCCTATAATCCCAACCACTCAGGAGGCAGAGGCAGGAGGCTCCCAGGTTTGAAGCCAGAGGCAGCTGCAAAACTTAGCGAGACCGTGACTCAAGACAAAAAGTAAAAATCCGGCTGGGAGTGCAGCCCAGTGGTTGAGCACTTGAAAGTGTGTGTGAAGTGCCCTGGGTTCAACCCCTAATTACTGCAAAAATAAATAAATAAAAAATAAATAAAATAAAAAAGATATTTGTAATATTAAGGAAATAACTTCTTATTCTATGAATTGCCATCCCTCCTGTCCTTTGGTTTGTTGTATTTTTATTTTATTTATAATGTTTTCTCTCTATGCATCTATTTAAAATTTTAAGATCTTGGACTTATTTACTTTTTTCTTTGATGGCTTTTATATTCAATTTATTTTCTTTAGAAAGGCCTTTGTGACTCTCACACTACTATTTGGAAAAGAATCCCATCGGATGTTTTCTGCCCTATTACTTTTATGATTTTATTTTTCACCTGTAAAACTTTGATTCATCACAGATATATGTTGAGGTAAGGTGTGAGGTAGGGATCTGCTTTTGTTTGAATGTCCTTTCCAAAATTCATGTTGAAATGAATTTTTTTCTTTTTCCTTTATCATTTCTTTTCTTTTTCAGATGCAGTCTACTCTGTTGCCCAGGCAGGCCTTGAACTTCCGAGCTCAAGGAATCCTCTTGCCTCAGCCTCTTGACAGCAGGGACAACAGGGGTGTGTCACCATGCCCAGCTTTGTGTTGAAATTTATTTGCCATTGTAACAGTATTAAGAAGTGGGACCCCGTGAGAGGTGATAGGGCAGTGAGGGATCTGGCCTCATGGATGGATTATTCTGGGAGTGGGTTCCTGATTTTAAAAAGATGAGCTGGGCAGATTTTTCTCTCTGTCTCTTGAATGCTTGCTTGCTCTTCTACCACATCATGAACACAAAGGCCCTTGTCAGATGTCAGCTCTTGGACTTCCCGATCCCCACAATAGCAGACCAAATATACTTCCATTGTTTATAAATTACCCAATCTGTGGTGTTTTGTTATAGCAGCAGCAGATGGCCTAAGACATTGCATTAGTCAGTTTTTCATCGCTGTGACAAAATACCTGAGAGAAATCATTTGAAAGGAGGAAAGGGCCACGTGTGGTGGCTCAGGCCTGTGATCCCATTGACTTGGGAGGCAGGGGCAGGAGGATCACACGTTCAAGGCCAGAGGCAGCCTGCATAATTTAGCAAGACTGACACAAAATACAAAGTAAAAAATGGGCTAGGGGTGCAGCTCAGTGATGGAGCACATGCAAAGCATCCATGAGGCCTTGGGTTCAACCCTAAAGTTCTGCAATAATAATAACAATAACAATAACAATAATAATAATAACTAAGTAAATAAGTAATCAGATAAAAAATAAAAGGAGAGGTTTATTTTGGCTGTTGGTTTCAGAAGTTTAAGTTCATGGTCAGTTGGCTCTGTTGTTTCTTGTTCTGTGGCGGAGGAGAGGATTGTGAAGCAAGGGTAAAGTAAGGAAAGCTGCTCATCTGACAGCAGCCAGGAAGCAGACAGAGCAAGAGAAAGGGGCCAGGGATAAGGAAAGGCGCGCTCCCAGCGGCATGTTTCCTCCAGCTGGGCCCATTCAGCTGGGAACTCATGGGTGGATCAGTTCATTGATGGCGAGGGTGGCATTCTCATGACCCAGTCCTCTCTCAATAGCACCACCAACGGGACACCAAGCCTCTGGAGGACATTCCAGACCGAAAACAGGATGGACAGGGGTTCCCTTTTTGTTTTCCCAACTGTCCCCCAAACGTTCATTGAATCATTTTTGTTTTTTAGATTTGTGATTTTAAAACATCACGAGGGCTGGGTCCAATCCCCAGCACTGCAAAAAAGTAAAATAAAATAATAAATAAATACATAATTTAACTTGTGGTTCTGGAGGCTAGGACATCCCAGAGCATGGTACTGGCATCTGGCAAGGGGGTTCTTGCTGCATCATAATATGGTAGAGGGTATCCCATGGGAAGCCTGCAGCTGTAGCCCTGTGGCATCCGATCCCATCAGACCTCCGAAGCTAAGCAGTGTTGGACCTGGTTAGTCCTTGGATGGGAGACCGCCTGGGAACACCAGGTGCTGTAGGCTTGGGAGACATACCTGGCAACCCACTCCCAAAAATCAATCAGGCATTGAAAACCCTATGAATAGCAGAGAAGCACTGACAATCGTGTTTTGCCTGTTGGATGTAGGGTTGCTATGAGTCAGATACCGACTCGATGGCACACAACAACAACAACAACATCCCATGGGAAGACAGAGCAAGGTGCTATCTTGGGTCAGTCTTTCTCTCTCTCTCCCTCTCTCTCTCTCTCTCTCTCTCTCTCTCTCTCTCTCTGTCTCTCTCCCTCTTTCTCTCCCTCTCTCTCCCTCTCTTTTTTCACTGGGAGTTAAACCCAGGGCCCCACCCATGCTTTTCAAGCTCTCTACTGCTGAGCTACATCCCCAGTTCATCTTTTCCTTTTTATTTTGAGAACCCGACATGGTGATTGGAGGAAGACTCATTAACAGCCTGCATTATGCAGATAACAACTTTGCTTGCTGAAAGAGAAGAGGATTTGAAACACTTACTGATGAAGATCAAAGAACACAGCCTGAAGTATGGATTGCAACTCAAGATCAAGAAAACAAAAATCCTTGCAACTGGGTCAGGACACAACTTCATGATACATGGAGAAACGATTGAGGTTGTCCACAATTTTGCTCTACTTGGTTCTGCAGTCAGCACCCACGGAAGCAGCAGTCAAGAAATCAAAAGGTGCATTGCCTTGGGAAAAGCTGTTGCAAAAGATTTCTTCGAAGTGTTGAAAAGTAAAGATGTCACACTGAAGATGTGACTCATGCCGGGGTATTTTCAGTTGCATCATATGCTTGTGAAAGCTGGGCGGCAAATAAGGAGGCAGAAGAAGAATTGATCTTTTTGAATTAGGGTGCTGGAGACGAATATTGAATATACCTCGGGCTGCCAAAAGAAACAACAGATCCGTCCTAGAAGAAGCGCAACCAGAGTGCTCCTTGTAAGCAAGAATGCCTAAACTCTGTCTGACATATTTTGGACATGTTGTCAGGAGAAACCAATCCCTGGAGAAGGGCATTATGTTTGGGAGAGTGGGGGGTCAACAACAACAAAAAAAGTAAGACCCTCCACTAGATGCATTGACACAGTGGCTGCAACAAAAGAGATCATGTGCATGGCACACTGTAGGGTAGCATTTCATTCTATTGTACTTCTAGTTGCTGTAGGTCAGATCCAGCTCGACAGCACCTAACAACCACTAAACTTTAGAATGATTGGTGGAAATTTTTAGGCTATATGTATTTTATCTTACTTTTTTAAAAATTTAAGAAGTCACCCTTAAATGTACTCTTTTTCTTTCTTTTTTTTTTTCCCGGTACTGGGGGTTGAACCCAGGGCCTCGCACCTGTATGCTTTGCAAGTGCTGCACCACTGAGCTGCGCCCCCACCCCATTTTTTCTTACTTTTTGAGACAGGTTCTCCCTAAATTACGCAGGCTGCCCCTGGCCTTGAACTTGTGATCCTCCTGCCTCTGCCTCCCGAATCACCACACCTGGCTCCTTCTTACAAAGCCACTCAAGTGGGCTGGGGCTATAGCTCCGTGGTAGAATGCTTGTCCAGCATGCACGAGGCCCTGGGTTCCAGCCCCGGCACAGCAGAAATATCTAAAAAATAATCAACCAATCAATAATAAAGCCACTAATGCCACAATGGCGGCCCCACCTTCAAGATGTCTTTTAATCCTAATTACTTCCCAAGGGCCCCCCTCCAAACACCATTTAACATTATGACTTTGAGGGTTAAGTTTCCAATGCGTGAACTTTCGGAGGACCCAACAAACCACAGCCCGGCATGAGCCAGTTCCTTCTAATGAACCCCTCTCTGTGTCTCCCTGACTCTCTCTACACTTCGATTAACCTCTGTCATCTATATCTAGCTTTTTACTCTGTTTCTCTCTCGAACTCTGACTGATACATGGGAGCTCGCCTGGAGACTCTGGGTAGGTGGAGGCAGTGGCCAGGTGGCAGGGATTAAAGCGACAGAGGAGAGGGGGGGAAGGGACCAGGAAGCTTCCCTGAGGTGTTATCCAGTGTGCTGTCCAGTCCCTTAGCTGAATTTCTAACCCACGTTCTTCTTGCTTTTCTTTGAAAACAGGATGCTAGAATGCCAGAAGTCCTTCTTCAGGTGGGCTGGGCAAAACTGGTTGAAGGGAAACTACAAGATGACTCATACCTTCCCGAGAATATCAAGTGACATATCGCTAACCACCTTGACGGAGGACCTGAGTCCTGGGTCATCTCTGCCTCTTCCAGGAAGCGCCATGGATACTTCTTCTCTTGACAAGCCTGTCTCTCTCCCCTTCATGTCTTTTGCTGTTTTGTTGATGGTGGTTATTTTGTTTTAGAGGCAGGGTCTCGCTTTGTACCCCCGGCTGGCCCTAAACTCAAGACCCTACTGCCTCAGTATCCTCCATCCGGGGATTACAGGCATGTGCCTAGGACCCCCATGTATCACGCATGCTCAGCAAGTGCTCTACCACTGAGCTACCCTCCAGCCCCTCTCCTTTTTTAAAAACTTTATTCTGAGGCAGGGTCTTGCTCAATTGCCCAGGGTGGCCTTGAGCTTGCAATCCTTCTGCTTCAGACTCCCAAATAGCTGGATTACTGATTTCTGCCCGCATACCCCATAAAACAACGGATGTTGAAAGGAAAGCTGGGTGCCATGGCCCACACCTGTGATCCCAGCACTTCAGGAGGCTAAGGCAGGAGGATCTTGAGTTGAGGGCCAGCCTGGCCTACAAAGTAGGACCCTATCTAGAAAAAAGAAGAAAGAAAGAGAAAGAAAGAAAGAAAGAAAGAAAGAAAGAAAGAAAGAGAGAGAGAGAGAGAGAAAGAAAGAGAGAGAAGAAAGAAAGAAAGAGAAAGAAAGAAAGAAAGAAAGAAAGAAAGAAAGAAAGAAGAAAAGAAAAGAAAAAGGAAGGAAGGAAGGAAGGAAGGAAAGGGGGAAAAAGAAAGGAAGGAAAGAAAGAAGGAAGGGGACTGGGATGCAGTTCAGTGGTAGAGTGCTTGCTGAGCACACAGGAGCACCCCAACCCCCAGTAGTAGGAAAAAAAGGGGGGAAATCACTTTGTAGAAGATGCTAAGGATCCAGATACAAGGCCTTTATTGCAGTGATATTTGTGAGGGTGAAAAGTTAGGAACTACTGGAGAAAGGAATTAGAGCAGGGTGGTAAGGAGTTAAAAATCCTTAGGTAGGATCCGGGCATGAGGCCTGGGAACAGAAAGTCACTGATGCATGAAGATCACAAAGCAAACAGATACCTTACCTGAGTGCCTGCTGAGGCATATAAAATTCATTTCCTCAAGAAAGTCCCATTCTTCAGGAAAACAACAACAACAAAAAAACCCTAGGTGACAAGACTAACAATCGATTGATTAGTTTTCAATAGAAACAAAAGAGGAGCTGGTGCGGTGGCACACGCCTGTAATCCTAGCGGATTGGGAGGCGGAGGTGGGAGGATAGCAAGTTCGAGACCAGAGGCAGTCTGTGTAATTTAGTGAGAACCTGTCTCAAAACATAAAAAAATGGGCTGGGGGTGCAGCTCAGTGGTCCAGCACTTGCAGAGCATGCAAGCCCGAGGCCCTGGGTTCAACCCCCAGTACCACAAAAACAAACAAAAAGAAAGAAAGAAACAAAAGAGGAACAGAGGAACTGCCCCGTCAGTCTTATTGGGCCAACACACAGGTACCTCCTAGGTGGGGACCAATCTACTGAAGCCAGCCCAGAGAAGAAGACATAAATCCCCTAGGCAACACTCCCATTTCCTCAGCCCACCTGGGGATCCCCTCTTTCTGTGGAGCATCTCTTGCTTTTTTTTGTTACCGTACTTGAGGACTGAATCCAGCCCCTTGCACAGACTTTACAAGTGCTCTACCGCTGGACTACACCCCAGCTTATTATTATTTTTTATAATCTTAAATCAGAGTCTCACTCAATTATTCAGGCTGCCTCTGGCCTTGAACTCACGATCCTCCTGCCTCTGCCTCCCGAGTCACTGGGATTGCAGAAGTGCACCCCTGTTACCCAGCTTTCTTTCTTCAATAAAACTCCTTTACTTTTGCTTGCCTTCATGTCCCATGAAAGTTATTCCCTGCCAGGCGCGGTGGCGCACGCCTGTAATCCCAGCGGCTCGGAAGGCAGAGGCAGGAGGATCGCAAGTTCGAGACCAGAGATAGTCTGTGTAATTTAGCAAGACCCTGTCTCAAAAAGTAAAAAAAAAATGGGCTGGGGGTGCAGCTCAGTGGTCCAGCATTTGCAAAGCATGCAGGTGCAAGGCCCTGGGTTCAACCCCCAGTACCACAAAAAAAAAAAAAAGAAAAAAAGAAAAAAGAAAAAAGAAAAAAAAGAAAGTTATTCCCTGGCAGCAAGCCCAGGAGCTCCACACTCTACCACTCCAGCTCTGGCTACCCTGAGTTGTCCATCAGTGGGAGAGCAGAGAAATGAAAAAGATGATTGGTTTGTCATGGAATATGATACAGGAGGGAAAAAGAATGACAAGTGCTTTCTCTTTCTCTCTTTCTCTCTCGTCCTCTTGCTCTTATACTCCCTATTTCCATCTCTACCTCTGGCCCAAGGCAAATCTCCAAAACATTCTGCGTAGTGAAACAGAAAGGCACATTACGGTTGGGGATGTAGCTCAGTGGTAGAGAGCTTGCCTATCATGCTGGGTTCAATCCACAGCACTGCAAAATAAATAAATAAGTAAGCAAATAAATAAGTAAAGACAACCAAGTGGTATAATGGTAGTACAGGGTGATACTATTTATAATATGATTTATAATACACTCAGAAGAACACTCTGTGTTCTTTATGGATGCATCCCTCCCTGGGAAAACAGATATAGATTATAGAAATGATTGCTCCTCTGGAAACAACAGTGATTTTTTTCCCTGGGTCTTTATGGCTTTTAAGTATATCACCCTGTAGTGGCCAGAAACGGCAGGCCATTGTGGATTGGTGGGGTGCCTCTAGCAGGCAGACTTGCATGTGACTGCATGTTGAACATGGCCAGGGGATTGGTTGATTGTTGTGGCCAAAAAGGGCAAAGGGAAGGTGGCCCTGAGGCATGTAGGGCCGTGTGGACAAGGTGGAGCTACATGCAGAAAAAGACCGCTAAAGTCAGCTGGCCTGCAGCCATACCCCTGTGGCATCCGATCCCATCAGATCTCGGAAGCTAAGCAGGGTCGGGCCTGGTTAGTACCTGGATGGGAGACCGCCTGGGAACACCAGATGCTGTAGGCTTGGGAGAAGGACCTGGCAACCCCCTTCCAAAAATCAACCTGCCATTGAAAATCTGTCTATGAACAGCAGAGAAGCACTGACAATAGTGTTTCCCCTGTTGTACAGAGGGTCGCTATGAGTCGGATACTGACTCAACGGCACCTAACAACAACAACAACAACAAAGTCAGCTGTGGCCCCTGGAAGGCTGACACAGGATGTGCAGCCTCATGCATTTTCCTGTAGCTTGGGGCAGGTCCAGAAATACCTATGCTTCATTCCAAGCACAAGAGATGAGAGTCAATCGGGTGCGATGGCGCACACCTGTGATCCCAGCGATTCAGGAGGCAGAGGCAGGAGGATCTTGAGTTGGAGGCCAGAGGCAGCCTGTACAACTGAGAGCTGACTCAAAACAAAAGGTTATAAAAAGGGGCTGTGGGTACAGCTCAGTGGTGGAGCACTTGCAAAGTTTGGGGGTTCAACCTCAAAATAATGCACACACACACAAAAGGCATGAGGGTCTTGTGGGTCAGCTGAGGAGACCTAGGGGTGGGTGAACACGATTTCTTTCTCCTTCCTCCCTCCCTCCCTCCCTTCCTCCCTCCCTCCCTCCTTCCTTCCTTCCTTCCTTATTTCCTTCCTTCTTTCCTTCCTCCCTCCCTCCCTCCTTCCTTCCTTCGTTTGCTACTTCCTTCCTTCCCTCCTTCCTTTCTTTTGATTCTTTTCTTATAGTACTAAGGATGGAAACCCAGGGCTTCACACCCCCTAGCAAATACTCTACCACTGAGCTATGAGCTCCAACCCAACCCGCAAAGTTTCTTTTGCATTACAAATTACTTTTCATGCTGATGGAACTAAAATTGATTTTTTTTCTCTTTTCATAGGAGGCATGATCAAAAAGTACAGTGACCAGCAGGGCACTGTGGCATACTCCCGTCATCCCAGCCACTCCAGGGGCAGAGCCAGGAGGAACATCGTGAGTTCTAAGCCAGAGGCAGCCTGCGTAACTTAACAAGATCTTGTCTCAAGATAAAGAATAAAACATGGGCTGGGGGCACTGCCCGGTGGAAGAGCACTTGCAAAGTGTGCACGAGACCCTGGGTTCAGCACCCCAGTACGGCACACACACGCACACAAAATATGTTGTTGTTGTTAGGTGCCGTCAAGTCGGTATCCGACTCATAGAGACCTTCATAGGGTTTTCAATGGCTGTTTCGGGATTGCCTTGGGAGTGGATTGCCAGGCCCTTCTCCCATTTTTGCGGTGCTGGGAATTGCACTCGGGACATCAGAGACTACAGTGCAGTGCTCTACCAACTGAGCTGAATCCCAGCCCACACAAAATATAGTGAATGTTTAAATTTAAAAAACTTTTTACGCTGCCGGGCGTGGTGGCGCATGCCTGTAATCCCAGCGGCTCAGGAGGCGGAGGCGGGAGGATCACAAGTTCGAGACCAGAGGCAGTCTGCGTAACTTAGTGAGACCCTGTCTCAAAAAGTGAAAAAAATGGGCTGAGGTGCAGCTCAGTGGTCCAGCACTTGCAGAGCATGCAGGCGCGAGGCCCTGGGTTCAATCCCCAGTACCGCAAAAAAAAAAAAAAAAAAAAAAAAAAATCTTTTTACGCTAAAAGACACATTGCCATCAAATCCCCTTTAAAAACTCCCCCTGGCTTTAAACATGCTTATCCCCGAATTCTTGCCACTTTCTGAAGCAGACCGAGAACTTCTCTTTGGTGACTCTGGTTTCATTCTCCATCAGGACACTGTTCTGTGTGACATATTCCCTGTGCTACGGCAATTTTTGTCAAGTAAAAACAACGGGATCTCACGCTCAGAGACTTCTGGCTCATCCTCAAAGTCCAGATGATTGTTTCATGTCTTTTCCTGGCTCGATGGCTCATTTCTTTTTAGAGCTGCATAATATTCCACTGTCTGGCTAGAACACAGTTTCTACCCATTCTCCTGCTCAAGGACATCTCTCTTGCTTCCAGGATTGGGCAATTCTGAGTAAAGCTGCTCTACACACAGGTGCCCGTGTCTGTGCAGACCTGTTTTAACTCCTTTGGGGAAAATACCAAGGAGCCTGATGGTTGAGTCAGTTGGCCAGCGTATGTTTGCTTTTGTAAGAATCTGTCAGACTGTCTTCGGGAGTGGTGGCGGCACCTGTTTGCATTGTCACCAGCAAGGAATGAAAGTTTCTGTTGCTCACAAACAACAGGAGTTTTTTCTTTTCCCGGTTCTGGAAGTTCCCCGCCTCCCCTCCCCCCCAGGACTATCTTTAGTGATGCTGTCATGGCTGCTTCGATGGTCTGAATTGATTCAAAAGGGTGACCTTGCCAGGCGTGGTGGTGCACGCCTGTAATCCCAGTAGCTTGGAAGGCGGAGGCAGGAGAATCGCAAGTTCGAGACCAGAGGCAGTCTGTGTAACTTAGTGAGACCCTGTCTCAAAAAGTAAAAAAATGGGCTGAGGTGCAGCTCAGTGGTCCAGCACTTGCAGAGCATGCAGGTGCAAGGCCCTGGGTTCAATCCCCAGTACCGCAAAAAAAAAAAAAAAAAAAAAAGGTGACCTTTCACAGTCTTTTTTTTTTTTTTTTTTTCAGTGCTGGGGATGGAACCCAGGATCTTGCACATACGTACTACACAAGTATTCCACCACAGAGCTACATTCCCACCCCTTGGCAGAGTTTTTAATCACAGAGAGATCTAGAAACAAAATTGGGTTCCTGCAGGGTATGGTGGAATGTGCCTGTAATCACAGTACATGGGAGGCTGGGGCAGGATGATGGTGAGTTTGACACCAGCCTGGGCTACATAGAGAGGTTAAAAAATAAAAAAATAGAAAAAGGTTCCTTTTTGTTTGTTTGTTTGTTTTTTGCAGTACTGTGGGTTGAACCCAGGGCCTCGTGCTTGCATGTTTTTTTCGCAAGTGCTGGACCACTGAACTGCACCCCCAGTCCTTTTTTTTTTTTTTTTCCCACTTTTTGAGACATGGTCTTGCTGAATTACCCAGACTGCCTCTGGTCTCGAACTTGTGATCCTCCTGCCTCTGCCTCCCGACCTAGCCGCTGGGATTACAGGCATGTGCTACCATGCCCGGCTCTACAATTCCTTTTATAACCTGTTTCTTTTTCCCCCTAAAATATTATGTGAAAACATTTTAAAGGAAATCTAAAACCATTTTGTGCCAGGCACAGTGGCACCCCCCCTTCCATCCCAGTGACTCGGGAGGCAGAGGCAGGAGGATCGCAAGTTCAAGGATAGAAGCAGCCTGCATAATTTAGTGAGACCCTGTCTCAAAATACGAAGTAAAAATGGGCTAGGGGTATGGCTCAGTGATTGAGCACTTGCAGGAAGCATACGGTGGGGCCTGGGTTCAACCCTGGTTCTGGAAAGAAAAACACAAAAAGCTTTTTTTAAAAAAAGGGGAATGAGGAGCAGCTCAGTGGTAGAGCCTTTGCAAAAGTAGCACAATGCTCTGGGGTCAGCCCCCTAGTACCACACACACAAGAAAACCCCCAAAACAACAACGAACATTTAAATGGCTATAGAATGGATTTTCTCATGCTATTGTATTTGCGTTTTATTTAACTGAGCATCTTGGCCTTTGTACCATCTGGGTGTTAACATGACAGTTCCACAAGTCTTGGTATGTGGATATATTTGCCTGCATCTCGGGTTTCTTCTGAAGGGACTCTCAGAAGTGGAAAGACTGGCTTGCAAAAGGCAAGCACGTACTGCTTCTTGGCACCCACTGCTCAGTGCTCTTTTGAACGCTGCAGCTCCCACTGCAAGCAGCAAGCTGAAGCCAGATTCTGCAGTAAAAAGTCCCTAGTAAAACAGACACACAGGGATGGGTGTCACCCGCTTGTCCTCCCAGCAGTCAGGAGGCGGAGGCAGGGGGATAGTGAGTCTGAGGCCGGAGGCAGCCTGCACAACTTTGTGCGACCCTGTCTCAAGATAAAAAATAAAAAGTGGGCTGGGGATGCAGCAAAGTATGTGCGAGGTCCTGGATCCAGTCCCTAAGTATCTCAAAATAATAATAATAATAATAATAATAATAATAATATAAATAAGCCTGTGGGTGGCATAGCCCTGTGGCATCCGATCCCATCAGATCTCAGAAGCTAAGCAGGGTCGGGCCTGGTTAGTTCTTGGATGGAAGACGGCCTGGGAACACCAGGTGCTGTAGGCTTGGGAGAAGGACCTGAGAACCCACTCCCAAAAATCCATCTGCCACTGAAAACCCTATGAATAGCAGAGAAGCACTGACAATAGTGTTTCGCCTGTTGCAGGTAGGGCCATTATGAGTCAGATACTGATTCAACAGCACCTAACAACATAAACAAACAAACAAACAAATAAATGCAGACAGCACTCTTCCCAATCGCGAGGTTGTGGAATCAATCAAGATGCCTATATCAACAGAGGAGTGGACTGAGAAATTGTGGTACATATGTTGTTGTTCTTAGGTGCTATTGAGTCAGTGTCCAACTCATAGCGACCCTATGTACAACAGGTGAAACAGTATTGTCAGTTCTTGTCTGCTATTCATAGGGTTTTCAATTGCTGATTGTTTTTTGGGAGTGGGTTGCGGGGTCCTCAATCATTTTTGATTTCTCTCTTCATGACCCTGGTCACCCCTTGGTTGGAATATTAATATAAATCAACTCTGGTGAAGTTTTAAACAGAGACAACTCAGTACATTCTTCCACCATTCCTTTTGTTACTACTAGGTTTAGAAAAAGTATGGACATTTCAAGATTTGAAGTCCATTCCTTTCTATTTCCTTCTGTTTTCTTCCAGTCACATGATGTGTGTGGTTCTATTTCTTGATACCACTCTTCAGATCACTTTGTAGTCATTAGCTCTTGCTGCATAACAAATTGCCCCTGGGCTGCAGATGTAGCTCGGTAGTAGAGTTCTCGCCTATCATGTGCAAGGCCCTGAGTTTGATCCTCAGCAACACACACACACACACACACACACACACACACACACACACAGAGAAATTGCCCCAAAAGTTAGTGGCTGAAAATAGCAATAAAAAGTTGTTATCTATCTTTCCAGTTTTTGCAGATCAAGAATTGCGGAGTAGTTTGCCTGGGAATCTCCGGCAAGGGGCTTCTCACATTGTTACAGTTAGGTATCTCACATTCATACAGTTAGATATCACCCCAGAGCTGCTGTCCTGGGAAGGCTTGAGCAGGACCAGAGGATCTGCTTTGAAGGTGGCTCATTTGCCTTGCTTCCCAGTTTGCCCCCGCTGTGGGTGAGAGGCCCCAGCTCCTAACCACGTGGGCCTCTCTATGAGACTGCTCAGATATGCTTAGGACATGGTGACTGGCTTCCCTCAGACTGATCCTTTCAGAAGAAGAGGGCTGCTTGAGCTATGGCCCCTGCCTCCGCCTCCCGAGCAGCTGGGATTACAGGGGTGCGCCACTGTGCCCGGCAGGAGAGCCACTTTGTGTTCCGCTCTGGTTATAGCAACATTAAGACATCACCAATCTCTCAGGAGTTCAAGAGCTCCAGCTTTATTCCTTTTCCTTTTTCTCTTCTTTTCTTTTCTTGCCATACTAGGGGGCTGAACTCAGAGCCTCACAGATACTTTACAAGTGCTCTACCACTGAGCTGCACTCTCTGCCTCTTTCTTATTTTTTTTTTTTTTTATCTTCAGACAGGGTCTCGCTATGTTACACAGGCTGCCTGTGGCTTCGAACTTGAGATCGTCCTGCCTCTGCCTCCCGATTTGCTGGGATGACAGGCATGCACCACTGCCCTGACCTCATCCTTAACGCTCCTAACAAAAGATGCTAAGATGATTGTTTTGTCTACACTTTGGGGTTTGTCTACTGTATTAACTTGGACCATCCCAAGAGAACGTGCCAATAAATCGTTGATGATCTTTAGTTGCTGCCTGCACGCAGAACTGATACCGACGTCAGGGAGATGCCATCCAACCTTAATAAACATGGAAGTCTGAAAGCTAAGAGGTGTGACTAAAAAATACAGTGACTGTTTAAATTTTTTAAAAATTATTACAGTAAAAGACACACTGTCATTAACCCTGCTCACAATGCTCCGCCTGGCTTCAAACGCTCCTATCACTCTTGCCACTTTCAGAAGCAGCTCTTGAATGTCTTTTGTGTCATCCTCTGTCATGAAAACGCTCTGTGTCGCACATCACTTTTGGTAGGGCACCTTTTGTCAAAAGCAGACATTACAGTGTGTCCTCGCCCACCTTAGTCTCCAGATCAGGAACTGAACGACTTCTAGCTCTCTTCCCCAGAGTCAAAATATGAACATGACAGGTAAACTTTTTGATTCGATTAAGGACATGGGGGCAACCACGACATGCAACTGGAGGTGTAAATAGCCTGCAGCTCCTCGCTTTAAAACGCAGAGTGGATTTGTTTGAATGAAGTCTGAGGCTGTGGCTTGAATATGTCCCTCAAACTTCATGTGTTGGAAACTTAATCCTGAAAGTCACACATTAAAGGTATTTGCAATTGGGAGCAGTGGCGCACACCTGTCATCCCAGTGAAAGATACTATCAGGAGATAGAGGCAGGAGGATTGCAAGTTTGAGACCAGAGGCAGTCTAAACAATTTAGTGAAAGTCTGTCTCAAAAACTTAAAAAAAAATTGGGTTGGGGGTGCAGCCCAGTGGTACAGCACTTACAAAGCATGCAAATGTGAGGCTCTGGGTTCAATTCCCAGTATGGCAAAAAAAAAAAAAAAAAAAAGGTATTTGCAAGGAGAGATTGTAGTGGGTGGGCGTGAAACTGGGGGAGAGGTGGTAAAAGGGTCTACTGGGGCTCAGGATAGAGTAGAACAGGAAAAGTTCCTCCATACATTCCAAGAGGGCAGTGGGCAGGCAATCAGAGAGAGTTTATCCCTCTGTGCCTAGTTGCTGGTGTTTTTAAGGGGTCTCTGCACAGCCTGCAGCTGGCTTGACTTTAGCTGGACATGATTCACTTTTGAAACGGTTTGATGGCTTCATCTAATTTACTTTGTTTTGAAGAGTTTTATCTCACCTGTCTTGTGGGAGACCAGGCCTGTGGCTTCACTGACAGGGCCTGCTCTATAAGAGCGCCTGTCTCTGTTGTATGATGTCACCCCCATGGTACCTCTTAGACATGGCTTTCTACCCACAGAGGCCAGAACCCTCATAAATGGATTATTCTATTCATGGGTTAATGGATTGCCATGGGAGTGGCTGTTATAAAAATGAGCTATCAGGCCAGGCATAGTGTCACACATGACTCCAGAGGTGGAGGCTGGAGGATCTCGAGTTTGAGGCCAGAGGCAGCCTGTGTAATTTAGTGAGATTCTGACTCAAAATAAAAATTAAAAAAAAAAAAAAAGATCTGGAGTGCAGCCCAGGGGTAGAGCACTTGCGAGGCACCTACAAGGCCCTGAGTTTAATCCCTTAGTGCCACACACACACACACACACACACACACACACACACACACACACACACACAAATGAGCTGTCGTGCTAAGTTACACAAGGGACCTCTGGCCTCAAACTCAAGATCCTCCTGCCTCAGCCTCCCAAGTTGCTGGGATGACAGGTGTGGGCCACTGCGCTCCACTGTCCTTTGTCACTTAAAAATGCAGCAAGGGCCAGGCAGGGTGGTGCACACCTGTCATCCCAGCAATTTGGGAGTCTGAGGCAGGAGGATCACCAGGTTGAGGCCAGAGGCAGCCTGCATGATTTAATGAGACCCTGTCTCAAAAAATAAATTTAGAAAATGGGCTGGGGGTGCAGCCCAGTGGTAAAGCACTGGCAAAGTAGGTACAAGGCCCTGGGTGCAACCCCCAGTGCCACAAAAAGTAAAAAGCGAAAAACCAAAAACAATATAGCAGGGACGCCCTCCCCAGATGCTGGTAGATGTTCCAGCCCTTTGAACTATCAGCCAAATAGACCTGTCTTCTGTATGCATAAGCCAGCCTATTGTATTCACGTACGCAAGAAAAAAAAATGGACTAAGGCACGTGGTAAGTCCCATAGACATCAAACTGACTACCATGAAGCAAGTCATTCAAAAAAAGGAGGCATGTCACACCATGCAGGGCTTCGTAGGATAGCACTGAGTCAGTCAGGAGGCAGAGAGAACAAAGAGAAAAAGAGAAGGCGTGGGCAAGAGCCTTTATTGCAACTTTCATGGGAAAGGCAAAGCAAACACTAAGATTTAGGGCTGGCTCCTGTGAAGCATTGGACCGGCCCCACTTGTCTGGTAACTTGCCCTGGGGTAATTAGAGAAGAGCAATATTGATTTGGGGTGTAAGATTGCCCTGAAAGAGGAGTCTCTAGGGTGTGAGATTTGGATGGTGTGGTTTGCATGCGAAAGATTTGCTTCTGTGTAAAGCAAGTGTTTGTTTTAGAAGTTAGCTAACACTGACTGTTGCCCCAGAATTGGCAAAGCCAACCTATTGAACCATCCAAAAATGGGTGTTGGAGTGTAGCTCAGTAGCAGTGAACTTGTCCAGCAGGTGAAAGGCCCTGGGTTCCATCCTCAGCACTATGTTGTTGTTGTTATTAGGTGCCATCGAGTCGGTATCCGACTCATAGCGACCTTCATAGGGTTTTCAATGGCTGACTGTTTCGGGATTGCCTTGGGAGTGGATTGGCAGGCCCTTCTCCCATTTTTGCGGTGCTGGGAATTGAACTTGGGTCCTCAGAGACTGCAGCACAGCGCTCTACCCACTGAGCTAAATCCCAGCCCAACAACCTCAGCACTATAGGAAAATAAAAAGAAAATCAGAAAATACAAAAATGAAGACAGTCTGAGAGCTGAGTGCTGTGGTATGTGCCTGGAATCCAAGCAATTCTGGAGGCTGAGGCAGGAGGATCGTGACTTCAAGGCCAGAGGGACCGGAGCAATGTAGAAAGACTGCCTCAAAATAAAAAATGTAAAAGGAGCCGGGGGTGTGGCTCCGTGGCAGAGCATTTGCCTACCATGTGTGAGGGTGTAGATTCAACTCCTGGTACTGTAAAAGAAAGAGAAAAAACAAAACTAACAACAAAAAAAGAAGGCAGCACTGTACGTAGACCTTGTCTCCCTTGTTGTAGTTGCAGGGTTCCGCGACAAATTCAAGAGACGGACAGCCAAGAATGTTCGTGAGCTTTGGCCGAGAGCTGCTAAG
Organism: Pedetes capensis; assembly: GCA_007922755.1. NCBI lineage: Eukaryota > Metazoa > Chordata > Mammalia > Rodentia > Pedetidae > Pedetes > Pedetes capensis. The sequence goes on from VMDO01003221.1 coordinate 84,174, forward strand.
GCTTTCTCCTAGCTTTCTTATATCTAAACTTTATTTCTTAGTAACAAATTACAGAACAGAAAAAAATGTATGAACTTTTTTAACCTGGTCATTGTTTCTTTAATCTCTTCCTCTTAACAATTGGAGATAAGATTAGGGCAGGGAAGACTCTCCGGACATTGCTTCTAAATCCCAAGGGATAATCGATACGTGGCCTTCCAGGAACCAGGACATCAGCTACTGTTTTCGAAAACTCGTTTTACTGCATGCACCAGCAAGCCTTTGTAATGTTTAACAAAGGACACAGTGAACAGATGGGCATCTTGGCCTTTCCAGGCAGCCCTGCCTCTCCTGATGGCTTCTCCACGACTGTGCCTGTCTTAGGTTGTCCCTCTGCTTATGAGAGATCTTACCCGTCATCAGCAATCAGCCTTCCTGATAGCCAAACAGGGTGAAGGGAGATATATTCATTGTCACATATTTGGGGGTTCATCATTTAGAGGTGACATTTGTAACTCTGCTCACTTGTTTCCCAGCAGCCCTGCACCTGTTCCCTGTCTCAGTCCCTTGCTCTGTGTGGTTTCCTTTAAAGGCAGGGCTCTGCACCCAACCCTGTCTGCCTCTCCAGACCTGAGCCACCAAGTTTTCACACTTTTGACTTCTGCAGTGCAGGCCCTTCTTGGGGCCCCAGATCCCTGAGGCCAGGATGCCCCAGATCTTATCTCAACACTGTCTCCTGATCCAGATGGGGATCTGAGCCTCAGCCTGGCCTTTTGTGGGGCTGTTCATTCCCATGGTAGGGTCACACCTGCAAGGCGCCCACACCCACACGGTGACTTCTTAAACTCTACCCTTTGCCAATCGGATACCAGAGAAGGTGTGACCTTGAGGCAGTCACAGAAGGACGCGCCACAGCTGCTTTTCCTTCAGCCCCTGCAGCTGGCTGACCATTGTATGAGTGTGCTTTTGCTGCTATAACACAATTCCCCAGACTGGGAAAATTATAAAGTGTAGAAGTTTCTTTGGCTCTTGGTTCTGGAGGTTGGGCAGACCAAGGTGGCAATGCACCCAGCCTTCTATGCCGTCACACATCATCACACAGAAGAGCCAGGAAGCACACAGGAGGCAGAGAAAAATGAGGCTAAATTCATCCATTTAAACAAGAACCCCCTCTTTTTTTTTTTTTTTTTTTGGTACTGGGGGTTGAATCCAGGGCCTCACGCTTGCATGCTCTGCAAGTGCTGGACCACTGAGCTGCATCCTCAGCCCATTTTTTTACTTTTTGAGACAGGGTCTTGCTAAGTTACGCAGACTGCCTCTGGTCTTGAACTTGCCATCCTCCTGCCTCCGCCTCCCGAGCTGCTGGGATTACAAGAACCCACTCTTGTGATAATAAGAATCGATTCATGCCGGCAGAGTCTCCATGGCCTAATCACCGCTTAGAGAGCCTGCTTTTTAAAACTAAGTACAGAATGACTATATAATCCAGCGCTACCACTCCTGGGTCTATACCCGAAGGAATCAGTCAGCATATCACAGACACACCTGCACAGCTGTGTGTCTTGGGCACAGTTCACAATAGCCAATTACAAAATCAGCCTAGATGTGCATCAAGAGATGAAGGGATAAAGACAATGTAGCATAGAGTCACAATGGAGGTTTGTTCATTTGTTTGTTTATGGGACTGGAGGCTGAACCCAGGGCCTCACATACACTGTATTTTTGCACACGCTCTATCACTGAGCTGCATGCTCAGCCTCTTTTTTGTTTATTAATTTAAAAAAAAACTTTTTTGGTGGCACCAGGGAGCTGAACACATGGCCTCGAGCACACTTTGCAAGTGTTCTGCCACTGAGCTACATCCCCAGGTCCCCTTTTCTTAAATTTTTAAAACAAGAGCCAAGGTCTGGCTAAATTGTCCAGGCTGCCTATGGCCTCGAACCTGCAATCCTCCTGCCTCCATGTCCTGAGTTGCTGGGATTATAGGTGTGTGCCACAGTGCCCGGCTCACAATGGAGTTTTAGTCAGCCATAAAGAACAAAATTATGTCCTTTGCAGGAGACAGCATGGAACTGGAGATCGTCATGTTAAGTGAAATAAGCCAGACTCAGAAAGAAAAATAGGGTGTGTTTTCTCTAATGCGTAGACTGTAGATTTATGAAAGAAATATGTAAGACATGAAAGTAGAAAGAGGACTATTTGGGAGGAGGAAGGGGACCCCTAAGGAATAAATATGAGCAAAGTGCGCTATCTAAATTTATGAAAACCTCATAAAGAAATCCATTATTTTGCTTGCTAATTTTAAAAAGCCTGCAGTCATAGCCCTGTGGCATCCAATACTGTCAGATCTCGGAAGCTAAGCAGGGTCGTTGTTAGTACTTCCACGGGAGCCAGCCTGGGAACACCAGGTGCTGTAGGCTTGGAAGAAGGACCTGGCAACCCACTCCCAAAAATCAATCAGCCACTGAAAACCCTAAGAACAGCAGAGAAGCACTGACAATAGTGTTTCGCCTGTTGTGCCTAGGGTAGCTATAAGTTGGACACCGACTCCATGGCCTCTACTAATTTTAAAAAAGAATTGTGAGAAAAAGTTCAGAAAGCTGTAATATTGTATGCTTGAACAGAGATGAAGTAATGCAAACAAAACAAAACAAAAAACCCGCAAACCATTTTATTTTGCAATACTGGGGGGTGAATGCAGAGCCTTGTGGGTGCTAGTGAGTGCCTTACCACTGAGCTGCACCTCTAGTCTGCCCCCCCACTTTTTTTTTTTTTAGACAGAGACTCAGTGTGTAGCCCAGGCTAGACAGGAACTCGCCATGTAGACCAGGCTAGCCCTGAACTAAAGTTAATCCTCCTGTCCCTGCCTCAGCCTCTCAGCCTCATGTATATATTTTTATTTTTATTTTTGGGGGACACAGGTTCTTGCTAAATTGCACAGGGTGCCTCCTAAATCACTGGAATTACAGGCATGTGTCATGGTGCCTGGCTGGTCTTGCCTCTTTTGTTGTTGTTGTTACTGTTGTTTGTTTGTTTGTTTGTTGAGACAAGGTCTCACTGTGTAGCCCAGGCCGGCCTCAAACTGGGGTCTATCCTCCCGCCTCAGCCTCGCGAGCGCTGGGATTCCGGGCGTGCGCCATAATGCCCTGCTTGATCCTACTTCTGAACACTGTCACGTTGGTGAGCAGCAAGGGTAGAGCATGCACCAGGCTCTGGTTCCATCCCTGCACCACATTCACAAAAAAATCCCAGCACGGGTTTTGCACACTCTGTGCAAACCAGAGCAACGCTCTAGCTCCGATAGACGTAGCTCCTGAACATTCGCAAAACCCTTTCTTGGCTCTGCCCCAGTGTTGCCTGCCTTCACTCATCTGCCAAGACGTCCTTATCGGACCTTCAGTGAATGCCAGGTGCCAGGCCAGATTCTAGGCCAAGTGCAAAAGCCAGGACACATAAGGTCCTGTACCAGGGAGCTCACAGTCCACTGGGAGTTACCTGACATCTTTGTCTAGTCTTTTTTTTTTTGACTCAGGGTCTCACTATATAGCTCAGACTGGCAGGCAACCCTCCTGCCTCTGCCTCTGGAGCGCTGGGATCCCAGGCGTGGCCACCACGCCTGGCTCCGCCCCCACTGGAGACGAGATCTGGTGAGGTTCACACAGGGTCTCGCGAGAACTCGTCATCCTCCCACCTCAGCCTCCTGAGCACTGGAATCCCAGGCGAATCCCAGGTGTGGCCACCGTGCCTGACTCCACCTCCACCTGGAGATGAGGTCTCTTGAGGTTGAGACGGGGTCTCACGAGACCGGGGCTGGCCTGGAGCTTGCGCTCCTCCCGCCTCAGCCTCCCTAGCGCTGGGATCCCAAGCATGGCCACCGTGCCTGGCTCTGCCCCCACTGGAGACGAGATCTGGCAAGGTTGGGACAGGGTCTTGCGAGAACTCATCATCCTCCCGCCTCAGCCTCCTGAGCTGGAATCCCAGGCTTGCCCACCGTGGCTGGCTCCACCTCCACCTGGAATCATGATCTCGCGAGATTGAGACAGGTCTCGCGAGACCCAGGCTGGCCAGGAACACTTAGTCTTACCCCTCAGCCTCTTGAGTAGTGGGGTTTCAGGCCACGCCCAGTGAACCAGCTTCCTGCCTTGGGCATCTGACTCCGTCCACCTCCATGACAGCACTCCGTGCCCACTAGCCAGGAAGATGGCCCTGGAAATACACATGAGGACGCCTCACTCACCCCTGCTTAGAACACCACAGCTGCTTCCCGTCTCCCTGAAGAAGTTTGCGTGGGTTTTGCAAGTGTCCCTCGAGGGTCCTGTACCGGAGGGCTGGCCCCAACTGTGCCGCTGTGGAGGGATTGGACCTTCAAGAGGTGCGCACAAGTAGGAGTTGGTGAGGTCATTGATGACCCTTGGGAGGAACTGATACAGCTTTTGTGAGACCCTAGTTAGTTGTCAGGAGAGCATTGCTGTAGTGCAAGCCTGAGCCCTCCCCACTCTGGATGCCTGTCTCGCCATGTGCTCCATGCACCGTGAACACCGCCAAGGGAGCCCTCGCCAGAGCCCAGTCAATGCCAGTGCCATGCCATCGAATCTCCAGAACGGTGAGCTAAATAAACCCCTTCTCTTTGTTTTCTTTCCTTCCTTCCCTCCTCCTTCTCCTTCCTTCTTTTCTTTTCTTTTCCTTTCTTTCTTTTCTTTCTCTTTCCTTCCTTCCTGCCTGCTTTCTTTTTTCTTTCTTTCCTCTTTTTTTTTTTTTTTTTTGCACTCCTTGGGGATTGAACCCAGGCTCTCACACATACTTTGTCAATGCTCTACCACTGGGCTGCACCCCCAACCCCCTTTTCATTTCTTATTTTGAAACAAGGCCTCACTAAGTTATGCAGTCTGCCTCTGGCCTTGAATTGAGACCCTCCTGCCTCCACCTCCTGAGTCCCTGAGATCACAGGTGTGCACCTCTGCACCTGGCAAACCTATTTTCTTTATAAAGGACCAAGCCTCAGGTCTTTCATTACAGTAACAGCAAATGGACTAATACGTTCTTCTTAGCCGGAGACATGTGCCTTTCACAAGATGAGCTCTGCTGGCCTTCGGGGTGATTCTCCCATTCCTTTCTTAGCAAGAACCAGTAGCTCCTGCTTCCTAGAACAAAGAGCCCTCACTGCTTCATTTCCAGGGCAGTGCTTCCTCCTCCATCTGCCTTAAGGTCACGTCTTCTCTGGTGTCAGATTACAGATAGCCATCTCTGAGAAGTCAAGGTGTGGGCACAAATTGCAGTGTAGGCACGAACACATCACCCTAGGTGTGACTCACCCACCTGGACAGCCTCTTCCAGGGCAGTAGACTACACTAAAAAGCTAAATGCACAGAACTTGGATGCAGCTTTCCTATTTGGGGAAATGTTTCCTGCAGATAAACTTGCACCTGCAAGAAAATTCACAGATGATTCCAGGCTGCATCATTTGGGGTAACATAGCTTAAATATCTACCCATCTCAGGCCAGATAAATACAAAAGGTGACAGCTCCAAGAAATAGAATCCTGGGTGGTAACTAACTGAGAGAAAGTGGGTCAGGGTGTGCTAATAAGGGTCATTGCCAAGAGCCTTGGTCAAGTTGATGGATTTTTTATTCATGTGTATTGAAGGGGTTGGCCTTAAAAAAGGAAGGGAGTTCTGGAGCTAAGCATGTAGCTCAGTGGTAGAGCCCTTGCCTAGCATGGGGGAGGCCCTGGGTTCAACTCCTAGCACTGCAGAAATAAACAAACAGATACTAAAAATAAATAAATATTTAAAAAAATAACAACAGAAGGACTGGAAATGGAACTCAGTGGTAAAGCCCTTGCCTAGCATGCCCAAGTCTTAGGTTTGATGCCCAGCCCCGAAAGAAGAGATCCGGACTTAAAAACAAAGGAAGGATTCTTTTATTCCAAGACAGGGTCCCGCTGTGTAGGACAGGCTGGCCTTGAACTCTCGATCCTCCTGCTTCAGCCTCCCAAGGGCAAGGATGATGGGTCTGCACAACCACTCCTGGCAAAGGAAGAGAGTTCTAATTCATGCCACAATGCAGGCGACCCTTGAGGACGTTGGGCTGAACGAAATGGGCCAGACACAAGACATCAAATACTGTATGATCCCACTCAGGGTCCTTGAGTCCAGAATGTGTTAGTCATCTTTCTGTTACTATAACCACTAACTGAGACAATCGAATTATCAAGAGAAAAGGTTTGTTTGGGGTCCCCATTTTGGAGGTTTCAGTCCATGATTGATTGACCACGTTGCTTTGGGCCCATCACAGTGGACGTGTGTGTCACTGCAAAGCCACATGCTTCTTGCTGGGGTGCAAAAGAGAGAAGGGGGAAGAGGCTGGGGTCCCCCAACCCCTTCAAGGGCGCTGACCAGAGGCCCTCCCATGAGGTCTCACCTTGTAAAGTTCCCACCACCTCCCAATAAGGCCACACTGGGGAGCGAGCCCGCAGCACGGGGGCCTTTCGGGACATTTCAGATGCAGACTACAGCATGTGGAAAGAGAAGGTGGCATGGTGGGTGCTGGGGCTGGAGGCAGGACCGGGAGCTGGTGTGCAGGGGCTGCAATGTTTCATTTTGGGAAGATGACAAAGCCCTGGGGATGGATGGGGAGATGGTGGCCCAGCACGGTGAACGTGCTCAGTGCCCCAGAGGCACCTGCTCCAGTGTGGTGACATGATGCATTTTCTGTTGTATGTGTTTTTTTTTGTTTTGTTTTTGTTTTTAATTCTGAAGATTGAGCCCAAGGCCTTGTGCCTGTTGGACAAGTGTTTTACCACTGAGCTCCAGCTCCAGCCCCTCTGTTGTAGACTTTTTTACCACAACTGAAAAAAAAAATATTGGTGAAAAAAGTGCTGAGGGCAGTGGCGCACGCCTGTCATCCCAGTGACTCCAGAGGTGGAGGCGGGAGGATCGCAGGTTCAAGGCCAGAGGCAGCCTCTGTAACTTAGTGAGACCCTGTCTCAAAATAAAATAAAAATAAAAAATAGGCTGAGGGTGCAGCCAAGGGTAGAGCACTTACAAAGAATGTGTGAGGCCCTGGGTTCAACCTCCAAGTACTGGAAACACACACACACACACACACACACACACACACACACACACGCACACACTATATATGTGTGTGCGTGTGTGTGTGTGTGTGTGTGTGTATATATATATATATATATGGTACAGTTATGCATACACATGTATATACACACATAGTATAAAGAGTATTTCTGGAAAAATGTATATATGCCTTTAAATTTCTCACCTCCTCCAAGAAGTCCTACCTGATTTCCTCATGGAGCCAGTTGCTTCCTCTGGACCTCCAGAGCTCCATGTTTCCCTTCTGCTCACAGCCCTGGCCACCCTGTGGCCTTGTTACCTACTGTTTGCCCTATGTGGGGCCATTCAGGAGCCAGAGCTGCGCTGTCCCCCTCTGTCCCTGTGTGGCACCTCATCTGGCACTCCTGTGCCCTGGTTAGCTGGTGTGAGGTGGGCGCCAGGTGAGTGAATAGTTACCTTTCACCTCACTCTCACAGAGCCCATCCTCCTGCCCCATAGCTCAGGTGAGTCTCTGGAGTGCTGGCCAATCAGCCAGGGAAAGGACCCTATGCCTTTTCCTGGGGCTAAGGGACAGAACCCAAATCCACCCACCTGTGTCCCTGGTCTCACCTCAGAGACTGGTTCCTGGGCCCTCAGCTGGCACTCAGGTTGGATCCCAAGCCCCTTGTCATAAACTTCAGGACCTGTCACCTCCTTTCGTGACCTCTTTGAAGAAGGTAAAACCAGATCAGAGAGGGTGATGCAAAAGTGAAATCCAAGGTCATGTGGGACCGGAGAGGGAAGGTGGCTGGGGCCAGGGGCATACAGCAGTAGGCAGAAGCAGTGCCAGAGGTTAGTGGCAGTGCTGGGGCGTAGGAGCCCTGGCGAGGGTCCCCAGAAGTGGACCTCCTCTTAGCCTGAGCAGGGAGTGGAGTAGGCAGAAGTTGTGGAAGGGAAAAGAACGGACAGCAAGCCAGGCACCATGGCGCACGCCTGTCACCTGTCATCAGATCCTAAGCCTGTCAGGACCTGGCACCTCCTTTTGTGACCTCTTTGAAGAACTTGGCAACTTGGGTAGGTGACACAGGAGGATAGTGAGTCCAAGCCAGAGGCAGCCTGTGTGACTTCGAGAGACCCTGTCTTAAAATAAACAAAATAAAATAAAATAAAGGGGGCTGGGAGTGCAGCTCCATGGTGAAGTGCTTGCCTCGCATGCAGGAGATCCTGGACTGAACCCCCAGTCCTGTAGACAGACAGACAGACAAACAAACAAACAAAAATAGCAGAGTTGAGTGTCAGGAAGGAGGCGAGTGGAGAGGTGGCCTGGAGAGATGAGCAAACTGGAAGGCACGAATGGCTTGAGCAACCTTCAGGTGGGGAGACAATGCTTGGTGTCAGCTGGAGAGGTCAGCTGGAGCCCTGCAACACTGTGGGGGCTGAGACAATGCTCACACTGGGAAGGGCAAGTTTGAGTGGAAGTCAGAGTGGGTGAGGCACCTGCATGACCTCTGGGGCTACCCGCTTGGTGAGTTGCTACCTTGAGTCCCGGGCCATGTCCCCTGCCACCTCCTGTGTCCCATGATGCCTGGAGCATCCATCTCTATTTGCCAACATCCATATCTACCAGGCCATCAAAGGAGGCATTGTTGGCTGAGGGTGCAGAGACTCTTGCCTTTGGGAGGAGGTAGAAAGAAGCAGCAAGCCTGGTTTGCTGAGTAACCCAGACAGACCTCACTGTCAGGCCAGCTGGGAACAGAGGGAAGGGAAGAAAAAGGCAACGCATCTCAGCCAAAGTGCAAGGTCAGAACGTAGAGTGATGGTTGGGGCCCGGGCTCAGAGGGAAGAAGTCTAGCCAACCCAGTATTGCCCTCAATTCTCTCAGCTCAAATGAAAGAGCATCCTGTGTGAAATTGACCCAAATCACAAAGGCCCAGGCAGGCACAGAGGAGCAGGTGGGCATGGCAGGGTACGGGATGTGGAAAGAAAGACGTCCTGTGTCCCAGAGAGGTCCTTAGAGACCAGAAAATGGTCAATTTTGTAAGCTCAGAAGCTTGGCCTTATTGGTACCTGTGAAGTTTATGCCTGCAGTGGTACCACAGTGGTGTCCGATCCCATCAGACCTCAGAAGCTAAACAGGGTGGGGCCTGGTTAGTACTTTGGTGTGAGCCCGCCTGAGAACACCAGGTGCAGTAGGCTTGGGAGAAGGACCTGGTGACCCATTCCCAAAAAACAATCAGCTATTGTAAACCCTATGAATAGCAGAGAAGCACTGACAACAGTGTTTCACCTGTTACACATAGGGTTGCTATGAGTCAAACACCGAGTTGACATCACCTAACAATAACAACAAAGTATACATAGTAGCAGTTGACAGGTATGATTATCTCTATGCATCTTGCACTGTACAACATTTAATGTTACAACAGTGACTATTACCGTTACAATGTGAATATTACTGTTACAATGTATCTGAGCGGCTCTACCAAAAGTACAGAAGGATCCTTGCGAGGAATCTGGTGCCTTTGTGTGAATTTCAAAAAGGGACCCGTTGGGTCCCATAGCACCCCCAAGAGGCAGTGGTCACCCGTGCAGGCCAGGGTTCAAACCCAGCTCTGCTACTTGCGAACTGGGCAGCCTTGAGTGAGTGAACCTCTCTGAGCTTCAGCCTTTGCTCTTGGGCAAACTGAGCGTAACAGTACCAGCGGGTTGCGCGAGACTGTTGTGGGGATTAGGTGATAGACGTAAAGCAGAAATGTGGCAGCCAGGTGTGGGGGCACGTGCCTGCGACCCCAGCTGCTGTGGGAGAACCGACAGTTCAAGGCCAGCTTGAGCATCTTAGAGAGATGCCGTGTCAAAGTAAAATTTAAAACTAGAGCTGGCAACATCTTTCTCTTTTCTTTGCCCCCCAGTGCTGGGGCTGGAACTCAGGTGGTCCTGCGGGCAAAGCCAGCGCTCTCCCGCCGAGCAGCACCTCCAGCCCTGGCAGCATCTAAAAACTTAAGAATACCTGTGCCTTTTACCCAGTAATCTCACTGCTAGAAATCTTTCCCTTAGAAATAAAATGATTAAGCTGGGCGCGGTGGCACACACGCCTGTCATCTCAGCGACTCAGGAGGCGGAGGCAGGAGGATCGCAAGTTTGAGACCAGAGGCAGCCTGCATCATTTAGCAAGACCTTGTCTTAAAAAAAGTTAAAAAATGGGCTGAGGGTGCAGCTCAGTGGTCCAGCACTTGCAGAGCATGCAAGGGCGAGGCCCTGGGTTCAACCCACCAGTACTGAAAAAAAAAAGAAAAAAAAAGAAAGAAAGAGAAAATAATCAGGCTGTAGGTGTTGCTCAGTGGTAGAGAAGTCACCTAGCGTGGGTAAAGACCTGGGTTCAACCCCCAATACTGCAATAAACAAACAAATAAATGAAGAGATGGCATTTGAACTTTTTTCTTGTTAATTAACATTTTAATCGTATATGTTTATACAATTAGTGTGACTTTCTGCCTAGAACCCTCCGTGGCTCCCTGCTGCCTCCAGGTCACATCCATGTTCCTGGATTTCACGCCTCTCTCAATTTAAGTCCCACTCAGCTTTCCCCGGGCTGGGATTTAGCTCAGTTGGTAGAGCACTGTCCTGCAGTCTCTGAGGACCCGAGTTCAATTCCCAGCACCGCAAAAATGGGAGAAGGCCCTGGCAATCCACTCCCAAGGCAATCCCGAAACAGTCAGCCATTGAAAACCCTATGAGGGTCGCTATGAGTCGGATACCGACTCGATGGCACCTAACAACAACAACAGCTTTCCCCATGCAATTTGCACTCCTTCTGCCAGCCACACCAGAGTCACCCACCAGGGTGATAATTCACTTCATATATACAATGTACCATTATTAAATCAGGATTGCTGATACTCCTATCTCCTTAAATATTATACAACAAATAAAATGTTTTTGATTAACATGTAATGATAATGGTACATATTTATGAGGCATAGTATTTTTTTATGTTGTATACCATACAGTGTGATTCATTATGGGATTTTCATAGAGTTACTTTCTGTATTTTGCTCTTGTTTTATTAATTTTTTCCTTTTTCTTTTTCTTTTCTTTTCTTTTTTTTTTCCTTTTTGTCTTTTCTTTTTGGTGTTGGGAACTGAGTCCCTGGCCTTGCACATGCTTGAGAAACACTCTACCATGAGTCCAGAAGTAGCATTTTAATAATTATCCCAAAGTGCTCCAAATATTGTCACTTTGATGTGTCATTAATAGTTTAAAAAGCTTTCATGAGGCATGTTTCATTCTTTTTCTTGGGCAAAGTCTTCAAGATCTGGTGTGTAGTTCACACATCTTAATTTGTCCAGGCCACATTTTAAATGCCCAACAGCTCTCTGTGGCCACTTGCCACCCATGGACAGCTTCAGCTCTGAAAACAGTCCATGTGAAATCTTGAGTGCCACCTAGTGTCAGACTCATTGAACTTCACCCCTTTTGGCAACTAGATCCTCAAAACATAAATTGGGGAGTGCAGCTCTTTGCCTAGAACCCTCCATGGTTCCCTGCTGCCTCGAGGTCTCTTCCATGCCCCTGGATTTCATGGTCCTTCACAATCTGAGTCCTATTTATCTCTCTCCAAGCAATTCCCACTCCTTCCGCCAGCCACACCAGCGTAGCCCACCATTCCTTCGTTTGAAGGCACCATGTATTTGGGATGTGAGAGCACTGGGGAGCCACGGAGGACTTCATGCAGGGAGTGAACACAGGAGGGTCCTGCAAAGATTGGAACAGGGCTGGGTGTGGATTTGCCCTGCTGGGGAGACAGAGGACCACTGGCAGCGACTCACAACCCTGCCACGCACATTCATTGATTCAGTGAATGTTCACTGAGTGCTGAGGGGATGCCCCAGCCCGTGTGCATTTTCCAAGAATCAGCCACACTTGGGATTCAGAGTTGGACAGTTTATACTTCCTTGACTCTGTCCTTTGAGCCTCAGTTTTCTTGTCTGTCCCTGAGCTGTATGCCTTTCTTGTAGGATTGATTAGTGGAGAGTCTCAGTCCAGTAATGAATATAAGACATCTGGTATACAAAAGGTGCTCGATAAATGTTGGCTCAACTAATGGCATCCTTGAGATATGAGGCAGTGCAAGACCTGCCACAAAAGCAGCAGAGACAGGCCCCCAGGAGAGAGTCTGGGTAGAAACCGAAGCCCTGAAGAAGTGGGTGCGCGTGGCAGGGTTGTGAATCGCTGCCAGTGGTCCTCTGTCTCCCCAGCAGGGCAAATCCACACCCAGCCCCGTTCCAATCTTTGCAGGACCCTCCTGTGTTCACTCCCTGCATGGAGTCCTCCGTGGCTCCCCAGTGCTCTCACATCCCATATACATTGTGCCTTCAAGAGGCCTCGGCTCTCTCCAGGAATTGGCCAGCCCTTGGACGGAGCACCTGTCAGGCTTCAGATGTGAAAACATCAAACGCAATGAGAAAGACATGCTTAATACAGAGACAGACGCACACAGAGAGAAGGCCATCTGTGACCCAGGGAGGGAGGCCAGAAGCTACCAGAAACTATGAGAGCGACCAGAGACAGATCTGCCTCCCACAGCCCTCAGTGAGAGAGACCAGAGAGAGAGAGAGAAAGGGGGGGGGGGGAAATAAATAAGGGAGAGAAGAAAAGAAAACGGGCTGGGGGTGCACTTGCAAAAGTGATCTCAAAGCCTTGATCTCAGGCTTTGAGCCTCCAAATCGGTAAGAGGTTCCCCAAGACCCCACCTCTTAAAGGGCCATAGCACCTCCCGCAGTTCCATCCTGGGGGCCACGCCTTTCAGTATGGACCGCTGGAGATGCTACTCATATCCAAAACCATTATACTGACTGAAAGCCAGGTTAAAAGGCCACATCCGTTCTCCCTGACGTCACTGGTATAGAAAGATCCAAGATAAGCAAATCCACTGAGATCAGCAGAAGATTTGTGGTTGTCAGAGGGAAGGGAAGGGGAAAATGGGGAATAATTTCAGATAGGGATAGAGTTTTTTTTTTTTGAGGGAGATGAAAAGTCTCTTGGGACCAGACAGAAGTGGTCTTTACACAATGTTAAGTGTACCAAGCACCATTGAATTGGGCATCTTGAAAAGGTAACTTTTATGTTCTATAAATTTTACATCAATAAGAAGAAACAGTTAAGAAAAATCAGGCTAGCGCCGGGCGCGGTGGCACACGCCTGTAATCCCAGCGGCTCGGGAGGCGGAGGCGGGAGGATCTCAAGTTCGAGACCAGAGGCAGTCTTCGTAACTTAGCGAGACCCTGTCTCAAAAAGTAAAAAAAAAAAAAATGGGTCAGGGATGCAGCTCAGTGGTCCAGCACTTGCAGAGCATGCAGGCGCGAGACCCTGGGTTCAACCCCCAGTACCAAAAAAAAAAAAAATCAGGCTAAGCGTAGTAATTCGCACTTGTAATCGCAGCAACTCGGGAGACAGAGGCAGGGGGATAGCAGGGTCGAGGCCAGAGGCAGGCTGTGTAATGTAGTGGCACCCTGTCTCAAGATACAAAGTAAAAAAATTGGGCTGGGGGGTGCAGCCCCATGGTAGAGCGCTGGTAAAGCACGTGCGAGGGCCTGGGTTCAGTCCTCAAGCACTGCAAAAATATAAATAACTAAAAATAAAAAAATCATCCAGTGGCACTGATTTAGTTTACTATATATTTATATATGTTGTTGTTGTTAGGTGCCCTTGAGTCGGGTCTGATTCACCCTCCTGGGGTTTTCAGTGGCTGGTTGTTTTGGGCGTGGGCTGCCACATACTTCTCCCATTTTTGTGGTGCTGGGGATCGAACCTGGCTTCTCAGAGTGTGGAGCAGCTCTCTACCAACTGAGCTAAACCCCACCTTGAAGGAATAATTACTGGGAAAAACTGAGGCATGCAGAGAAGTTTAGATCAATCTGGAAAGAACTTGGAAAAACCTCTGTTCTCTGAGTGAGTCGGCATGAGGATATTTCTGTGCCCCGGGGGAAGGGAAAGCCAGAGAGAGCAGAAAGGTTCAGCAGGCTTCTAGAAGGGAAAGCACCTGGCATAGACAGAGCAGATGTCAGGCCCGAGAGAAGGGAGGGCAGGCACGTGGCTGTCAGGAAGGAGGAGGAGAGAAGAGAGAGAGAGAAAAGAAGAGAGAGTGCGTGCGTGTTCAAACTGGGGCATGGCCAGTGTGACGTCAGCCCTGGGCACCTAACTCTGGGTGCCCGGCATGATTTGAGCCTCAAGCTCTGCCTGGAAAAGCCTCTGTTGTAGTTGAGGGTGTATGGAGCCTTGTTGTTGTTGTTGTTCTTAGGTGCCTTCGAGTCGGTATCCTACTCATGGCGACCCTCATAGGGTTTTCAATGGCTGACTGTTTCGGGATTGCCTTGGGAGTAGATTACCAGGTCCTTCTCCCATTTTTGTGGTGCTGGGAATTGAACTCGGGACCTCAGAGACTGTAGCACAGCGCTCTACCAACTGAGCTAAATCCCATCCCTGTATGGAGGCTAGGGTTGTGGGGTTTTTTGTTTTTGTTTTTGTTTTTTTAGTAAAAGGGCTTAATTACTTGTTTGGCATATTTCTTTTCTCTCATTCTTTTTTTCCTTCTTTTCTCTTCCTTCCTTCTCTCTCTCTCTCTTTCTTTCTTTCGTTTTTCTTTTTTGTGGTCCTTGGAGGTTGATCCTAGTGCCTCACACATACTTTTGCAAGTGCACCCCCAGCCCATTTTCTTTTCTTCTCTTCTTTCTTTCTTTCTTTCTTTCTTTCTCTCCTCTCTCTCTCTTCCTCTCTCTCTCTCTCTCTCTCTCTCTCTCTCTCTCTCTCTCTCTTTTCCTGTCTTTTTTTGAGACAGGTTCTTGCTAAGTTATACAGGCTGCGTCTGCCCTCAAACTCATGATCCTCCTGCCTCCACCTCCTAAGATGCTGGGACTACAGCCAGCGCCACTGCACCCCGTTTCATTTGGCATATTGCAAAAGGATGGGCCAAGGGACAGATCCCTTGGAAAGCTCTGTCTTTGTGTGTGCTCAGGCAGTCCTTCATATTGGATTAGGGTATGGGCTCCATTAGAGTAACGTCCTTCCAACATCCTTAGAGATTCCTCCCCTGCGTGGCTTCATCCATTGTGGCTGAAGGCAGAGGTCATTTTCAATCCCCCTCTCCTCCATTTTGCCTGTTAGTGTCTAAGCTAACCTACCTGACAGTCGCACAATGAAAGGCATCAGGTGGCAGGGCAGAGCGCGCCGCCAGCTCCGCTTTCCCTCCCTCTTCCCGGAGTGCCAAAACGAAGCCAGGTGTGGTGGCCCACGCCTGTAGTCTCCATGACTTGGGAGGTGGAGGCAGGGTGATCAATTGATCCCAGGAGCTCCAGGCCAGCCTGAGCAATGCTGGGAGATTCCCATCTCAAAAGAAAAAAAAAAATAAATAAAAGGTCACTAATACCGTCCAGGGGCCCCACCCTCATGATCTCATCTCATCCTCATCCCCAGGTGCCCTCTCCACACATCATCAACATGTGAATTTGGGGGTCGACGTTCCAACTCATGAACTTTTGGAGGAACAGGCCCAAAACATAGCAGGAAGCTTTTTACCTTCGTGGCCTGCGTGCAGATCAGCCCATGTTCTTTCCAGGTTGTGGGGCCCAGGTGAGTATCCCTGAGCCTCAGTTTC
>VMDO01003221.1:99954-148380 GCA_007922755.1 Pedetes capensis
CCCCCCCGCCTCCTTCCCAGGCATCTGGCCAAACTCAAGCCATGTGCTCTGTCCTCCCTTCCACCAGCTGCTTCCTGAGCTCAGACAAAGAAGGCTCTGTCCCCAGGCCACCCCAGCCGAGGCAGGGCCCACGCGCCCCACACACCCTAGACTGCAGACATCTGTCTCCTCTTCCTCCACCGCGTCTCTTTGTCCCTAGCCCTGGCGCTCTGCTCCTGGCCACACTCTGCCCACCCTGTCTCCATCCTTTGGGGCTGCACAGAGAGTGAAAAGAGGGGTCAGGGGGAGGAGGGTGGGGCTGGAATCATGCAGAGGGACCTTGGCGGGGTGAGGGGGGGGTGGCTCAGTGTGACAAAAATGATGTGACAATGTGCAGCAAGCTTGACGATGTGATAGTGGGTGCTGGGGTGATTCAGAGGCGTTTGACAGCAACAAGTGCTGTAATGCCGCAAAAAGCAGCAGCCGGGGGTCTGTGTCTTGTTAGTCAGGAGGCCAACGTAGAGAGACCAAGGCCAGTGTGCATGAAAGGGCCAGGTGACGGCAGCCACAGGGTGAAGTGAGATGACAAAGTGGCCTGTGATGGTGGCAGATGACAGTGGTGATGGTGGGAGGAGCTGGTGACTGACGATAGGAGCGATTCGAAAACCCAGGCGCGGTGGTGCACGCCTCTAATCCTGGCACTCGGGAGGCAGAGGCAGAGGACCCATACATGTTTGAGGTCAGCCTGGTCTACACAGCAAGGACCAGGCCAGCCTGGGCTACATAGTGAGACTGTCTCAAAAAACAAAACAATATAGCCGGGTGCGGTGACGCACGCCTGTAATCCCAGCGGCTCAGGAGGCAGAGGCAGGAGGATCTCAAGTTCCAGACCAGAGGCAGTCTGCATAACTTAGCGAGACCCTGTCTCAAAAAGTAAAAAAAGTGGGCTGGGGGCGCAGCTCAGTGGTCCAGCATTTGCAAAGCATGCAGATGCGAGGCCCTGGGTTCAACCCCCAGTACTGCAAAAAAAAAAAAAAAATACAAGAAAACAAAACAAAAAATCCCCCAAAATGAAAAACAACAGCAACAACAAAAACAAGCAAAAAAACCCAAAGAGCAATTCAAGAGCTTCAACATCATTCAGTCTATGAGACCTCTACCATCTCTGTGGCTACCAGGTGCCTGGGTCCTCTCCCCAGCTCCAGGAAATCTCTAGCTTCATAAGGTGAATCCTAGGACAGAACCTCAAGACACCAGATCTTCTTTTTCTCAGCTCCCCTTGAGCCACACTGAGCCAGGTGCCTCAGCCCCGAGCTGCCTGTGGAAGCCTGTGTGAGAGGACATGAGGCTCCTTGGACTCCGCTTTGCCGAGGGTGGTGCTGGTTTCCAGCGTCCAGGATGCATCACAGCCCGGGCAGTTTGGAGATAATTAGTGTCCTCGTGAGGCAAGATCAGTGGGTGACTTGGGTCCACAGTGCTGGCTGCACACCTTCCGAGCTTCATTTCTCCAGCCGCCAGCAGAGTCTGCAAGTGACCCAACACCCTTTCTGTGGGGACTGGGCGGAACTGGTGTCCAATGCGCTGGATGACGGTGTGACCAGCCGCTAATGGGTGACAACGTCACAGCGGCAAGGCAAAGCGTAAAGGTGGTAGGAGATGACAGATGTGCCGCAGGCATGCCGAGGAGCCAGGAAACAGCAAAGCGTTACAATGCCAGGTGTAGAGATCAGATCATGCCCTGCTCTACGTTACTCCAGATCGTATGGAACGGTAGCTTTCAGGCTGTGCCTTGCCCCGGCTAACTCCTTTTTACTCCTTTTTCCTAGTACTTAGGAGTTGAACCCAGGGCCTCGCACATACTTTGCAACTGCTCTACCACTGTGCTGCACCCCCAGCCCATTTTTAATTTTTATTTTATTCATTCATTCATTCATTTATTTACTTATTTATTTATTTATTTATTTATTGCGGTACTGGGGATTGAACCCAGGGCTCGCGCCTGCATGCTTTGCAAGTGCTGGACCATTGAGCTGAGCCCCCAGCTTTTTTTTTTTTTTTCTTTACTTTTTGAGACCAGGTCTTGCTAAATTACACGGACTGCCTCTTGTGTCGAACTTGCGATCCTCCCACCTCCATCTCCTGAGCCTCTGGGATTACAGGTGTGCATCACCATGCCCAGCGTTAATTTTTTTTTTTTTTTTTTTTTGTGGTACTGGGGGTTGATCACGGGGCCTCACGCCTGCATGCTTTGCAAGTGCTGGATCGCTGAGCTGCACCCCCAGCCCTTTTATTTTTTTTCCTTACTTCCTGAGACAGGGTCTCGCTAAATTACATAGACTTCCTCTAGTCTCGAACTTGCAATCCTCCTGGCTCCGCCTCCCAAGCTGCTGGGACTACAGACGTGCGCCACCACGTCCAGCTCCCAGGGTTAATTTTTAATTTTGAGACAGCATTTCGCTAAATTGTGCAGGTTGCCTCCGGCCTTGAACTTCCAATCCTTCTGCCTCAGACTCCCGAGTCCCTAGGATTACAACCCTGCACAGGGGCTCCTGGTGCAGCCTGCTCCGTGTTGAGAGTAAATGCTAAGGCAGAAGGGTTCTGTATCCTGTCTGTGCCGGTACAACACCATCTGTCCAGCCCAAACCACGAGGCACAGACTGATAACTAAGTTATTATTATTATTTTTTTTGGTGGTACTGGTGGTTGAATCCAGGGTCTCGCGCCTGCATGCTCTGCAAGTGCTGGACCACTGAGCTGTGCCCTCAGCCCATTTTTTTTTACTTTTTGAGACAGGGTCTCTCTCACTAAGTTACGCAGACTGCCTCTGGTCTCGAACTTGCGATCCTCCTGCCTCCACCTCCCGAGCCACTGGGATTACAGTGTGCACCACCGTGCCCGGCATAACTAAGTTATTTATGCAGATAGAATACTATCACCTGTGAACTTAACCAAATTAAGTCAGGATCACGTGGATGCACAGGCATCTCAAAATTATAGCAGAAAAACCAGGCTGTGAACTTGTAAAAAACACCAGACCAATGGGCGATGTAAGCCCCTCATCAGTATCCCATAAGAGGGACAGCTAACCGGCTAAGACCCCCACCAACACATCTTCAGCCCATCTGGTGCTTGTGTCCTGTGATGGATGGGTGACAAACTCCTGACTGTGCCCCAGAGGCTTCAGCTCAGCACTGTCTCCCTGCTTGATCAAGCCCTTCCTGATTCCGTCTGAAGTGCTGAATTGCTATTCATCTGCACCCAGCTGTGCGCCTGGCCTTGAACCAGCTTTGCGCTTGGCACCAACTCTTTGTGCAGCTCTGTGACTGTTTGTTACTCTTCTGTCTGATCGCCTGCTGTGACTCTTTGCATCTGCCTCTGTGATAAGTGCAGCCTCTTTGAGCTCCGTGGTCTCTTTAACCCTTCCTTAGCTGGTCTGCTCATATATCACCATATGATGTTTAATGGGTGATCTGAATTCATATTAGCAATGAACATAGCAATGAAAGAAATGGTGATTGCCAATGGCCATGTCTACCAAGTGAAATCAGTTGCACTTGGTAAATTGAAGCCAGTGAAATTGCTGGGCACAGAGGCGCACACCTCTAATCCCAGACTCTGGGGAGGCTGAGGCAGGAGGATCGTGGGTTCAAGGCCAGAGGCAGCCTGAATAATAACTTAGCAAGACCTTGACTCAAAATATAAAAGTGGGCTGGGGGTGCAGCTCAGTGATAGAGCACTTGCAAAGTACGTGGGAGGCCCTGGGTTCATCCTCTAAGTACCCCCCCACACACATACACACCAATGAAATTGCTGTAGCTTGTGAATCTATTATTCAGTAGATTTTTGCCATTGTGGAAAGACATGATACCCATCTACGTTTCTGACATAGCTCACTCACGACAACACATGATGAGAGAGGTTGATGGCGGTTGGGCGGGCATGGAATAGGAATTTGGTGATGATGTCATTTCCATGGGGAGAAGGCGGAAACCACAGGACGCACTGGAGGCAAGGCTCTGTGTGGCCGGGGGTGCAACAGCAGCAAGCACCCACCTTCTCTCTGCTGTCATCGAGAATTTCCGGGTGCAGAGACTTGCAACGACCTCAGTTTCTTGTCCTGCCACGCCCTCGGGTTCCCTTACCCCTTGCCTCTGGAAAGCAGCTAGGAAGATTCTAGAACTGAATCTCTACTTGACCCACTCCTCCCTCAGAACAGACCTCCCCTGTGCTTGGCCATCGCAGGACTTCATCAGTCTGTGGCCCTGGCGTGGCACTGTCCCTTCCTTCCTTCTGCACCTGTGCTGGGCTGTGCCCGGGGCCCCAGGTGACCATCTGTGTAAGATGCACCTGTTGGCTGAAGAACTAATCGGGGTGGACCCCGCAAAGGAGTCTGGGAAGAGATGACACAAGGCTCGCAGGCTACTGTCCCATGGCTTACAGCCTCCCCCAGGCCCTCCTACCCTGGAAGCCCATCCCTTGGTCACTGCTGAGCCACATCGACCCTCCTGAGCGCACCCCACCCATGCACCCCACTGCTGCTGTTCCTTTTCCTCACAGGCACTGAGGAGACTCCTCCCTCAGTTCCTATAACCTTAACCTTGTCTCTGACGTCTCCCTCGGCCCCACACTCCCCCAGCCCCTGCAGTGCCTCTGCTTCCTGGGAGGGGGTGACAGAAGTCTCTCTGGGCAGCTGCGCCATTCCCGGGATCTAAGTGGGGGCTCCTGGCCTTCCTCCCACCCCACCCCCGGCTCCAGCCGCACTCATTTTCATCAGGGCCTAAGTCATCTTGCCTCCAGGTCTTTTGCCTCTACCTGACTTCCACGCACCCTCTTTCCTCCCTCCCTCTATCCATCCCTCCCTCCCTTCCTCACCTGCTCCCCTTTTGGTACTGGAGGGTTGAATCCAGGGCCTCACACATTCTTTGCAAGTGCTCTACCACTGGGCTCCACCTCCAGCCCATTTTCTACTTTTTACTTTGAGATAGGGTCTCCCTAAGTTAGGCGGGCTGCCGGGGCCTCAACCTCATGATCCTCCTGCCTCAGCCTCCCAAGTCCCTGGGATTACAGGCGTGCGCCACTCCACTCCGCTTCCTCCTCTTTTCTAAACCCCAAGACTCCCACCTGGCTCCCCTCTGACTCAGGACTATCAGGGCCAGGTCTGTTTCCTGGGGAAATCCTTGAGGGCGGGGCCAAGAGCCTCTCTCCTGGGATGTGCGGAGGCTGGGCAGAGGTCAGGGAATCTCCCTGCCTGGGGACGACCTCTGCTTCCTCCCCAATGCTCTCCCAACCCTCTTTTTCTTTTCTTCTGTTTTTTTCCTTCTTTTCTTCTTTTCTCTCTTTTCTTTTTTCAGAACCGGGGAGTTGAACCCAGGGCCTCACACCCTCTTTTTGCAAGCACCCAACCACTGAGCTGCACACCCACCCCATTTTTTTGCTTTGTATTTTGAGACAGGGTCTCCCTAAGTTATGCAGGCTGCCTCTGGCCTCTAACTTGTGATCCTCCTGCCTCAGCCTCCCAAGTCGCTGGGATTACAGGCGTGCGCCATCACGCCCAGATTTTTTTTCTTATTGGAGTACAAAATAACTAGTTTCACTATGAAACCAATTTTCACACATGTATATCACATACTTTGCTCATATTCACCCCCATTACCCTCTCTTGTCCCTTCCTACCCCCTACCGTCTCCACTCATGTCATATGTGTGTGAAGGAGATGTGTACATATATAAATACTTTAGTCTAGATTCTGCAGAGGGAAGAAACCATGCAACATTTGTGTTTTAGAGACTGGCTTATTTCACTGACACGATGCTCTCCAGTTCCATCCACCTTCCTCCAGACCACACAATTGTGTTCTTTTTGTTTCCTTTTGCTGCTTTGCAGGGCTGAGGGGTTGACCCCAGGGCCCCGCACATGCGAGGCAAGTTTTCTACTCCTGAGTGGCACCTTCAGTTCCTTTCCTCCCACCCCCCAGTACTGGGGGTTGAACCCAGGGCCTCAGGCTTGCATGCTCTGCAAGTGCTGGACCACTGAGCTGCACCCCCAGTCCATATTTTTTACTTTTTTTGAGACAGGTTCTTGCTAAGTTATGCAGACTACCTCTGGTCTTGAATTTGCGACCCTCCTGTCTCCGCCTCCTGAGCCGCTGGGATTACAGGTGTGCGCTACCGCGCCGGGCCTTGTATTTTTTATTTTGAGGCAGGGTCTTGCTAAGTGATGCAGGCTGCCTCTGGGCCCCACCCTGCGATCCTCCTGCCACCGCCTCCCAGGTGGCTGGGATCACAGATGTCCCCCACAGCTCCTGGCTTCTTTATGGTTGAGTAAAACTCCATGCTGTGCACACATCACAGTTTCTTTATCAGTGCATCAGCTGATGGACGCCGAGGCTGATTCTATAACTTGGCCTTTGTGAAGAGTGCCGGAATAATCATGGACGTGCAGGCATCTCTGTGGTAACCTGACCTGGATTCCTTCAGGTGCGTATCCAGAGCGCCAAACCCTCTTTTCAAAGAGCCTCTACAGACCCTGTGGCCTTTTCCTCACTGTCCTCTTCCCAGGGGCCTACTCCCTCACCCCTGAAAAGAGAGATGGGCACATGTAAGTCTGCAGAACAATGGGGAACAGTTGGAGTTTAGCTCACTTGCTGCTCTGTGCTCTCTGAGGCCCAAAGTTCAATTCCCAGCACCGCAAAAATGGGACAAGGACTTGGCAGCCTACTCCTGAGAACAATCCTGAAACAACCCACCATTGAAAACTCTATAAATACCAGAGAAGCACTGACATAGTGCCAGGCATGGCACAGTGTCAGGGAGTGTTTCATTATGTTGTACATAGGGTGGCTATGAGTCGGACCTGACTCAACGGCATCTAACAACAACAAAAAAATGGTTATATGCTATTTATTACATTCCAGAAGTGTTATGATGGAGGGGTGTTAGGAACGATCACCTCTGGGGCTTCAGTAGAGTAAGGTAACAATTTAGGGCTAAGGAAGGGATTTTTGAACTGGGTTTTGCCTGATGAGTAGGAGTTTGCTGGTTTGGGTAACAAACTCAGGCCTAACAAAAATCTTCTGCACAATTGCTGTGTTAAGGGTCATTCGTGATGGTGTCTATTGGCAAAGGGGCAAAGTGGGGGAAATTCCAGACAGAAAGCTGAAATGATAAAGTTGGGTCCCTTTGGCAGAAGAGGCTCAGAGAGATTTGAAAGTCTAGATCTTTTGGATTCTTAAACTCTTCGTTTTGATACTCAGATGGAAAAAAAAAGTTGAGGGGGGCCTTCTCCCCAGAAAACTCATCTTTCATTGCTGCATGTTTTTGCCTACACGTGTGGGGGCCTCAACCTCGATCTCCTTAGGAATCCAGACTCCAGGTGCCAGGTGAGTTTCCAGCTTCACCTTCGGAATCCTCCTTGCTGGAGGGAGGGGGAGGCGGCTTGGAGAATGCGGGAGGGCCTCCCAGCTAAGTCTGAGATGTTGTGTGTGTGTGTTGGGGGGGGCTCCTTGCCCTAGCTGTGGTCGGAGCCTCCCCTGAATCCGAGCCTCCTCTCCGGGCCACCTCCAGCTCGATCCCTATCCGCAAGCGCGCGCCCCGCGGAGCCCCCTGCCCGGGCACCCCCAGCCCCCTTGCCTTCCCCTAGCTCCTCGGCGCCTTCCCCCGGCCCCAGCCCCTCTCCCCGCCCCGGAGCGGAGGCACCGAGGTGCGAACGCGCCCTCCCCCAAACTTCCCGCCCCCAACTCCGGGCTGGGAGCGCAGCACGGCGGGGTCGGCCTGTCGGTGTTGCCTTTCGTGCCGGGGCCCCCAGCGCCGAGCCCCGCGCTGCCTCCACACGCGCTGCCCCGCAGGTAGGGGAAGGCGGCAGGGCGCCCACGAGGCGCGGGAGGAGGGGAGCGGGGCGGGAGTTGGGGGAGGGGGAGGAGGGGATTCCTTTGTTTGCAGCCGGCGGCCCCGGACCCAGCCCCCTCCCCTCCGCCATCCCTGCGGCCACCGAGTGGGGCTCGGGGACCCGGCGCCTGGATGGAGGGGCCCGGGCGCAGGTTTGTGGCCCGCAGGTGAGGGCGGAGCCCAGCCCGTCGGGGGCCCAGGGAGGTCCTGGCGTCCTCGGCACTGGCGGGTGGAGATCGCAGCCCGCGGGCCCGTAGAGGCGCCCCTGCCCCGGGGGCCGAGCCCGGGACTCCGTGCCCCCCCCCCCCCCCCCCCCCCCCCCCCCCCCGGCCCTTGGCTTTCCCTGGCCGCGCGCCGTCGCCGCCGCTCATTCATTCACCAAGCCCCGGGCACGCGTCTCACGGGCGGCGAGCGGCATGGGGGAGGCCAGGCCGGGCTGGAGGCCCCCCCACCCCTACTGGGGCAGGCCAGAGTGGGGGGCCTCGCGGGCCCCAAGGCTGCCTGGCGGAGACAGCCCCGGCGCGCACCCTTGGCCTGGCCAACTTTGGAGGAAGAAGAAGGGGCACCCCCACCACAGCCTGACCAGCACTCAGACGCTGCCAAGAGTTTGGGGGCCACCCGTCCCGACTTTCGCTTCTCCCCGAGTCCCAGAGCTTGCCAGGGAACCCAGTCCCCTCCCAGGCCCCCCTTGCTGCTGGCGGACTTGTTAAGGGGGATCTGAAATGGGCGAGGCTGGTCCTCTGCCAGGAGAATTTTGCTTCCTCTCTCTAACCTTTGCCTGGCCACCACCTCCACCGAAAGAGGTCCTGCCCCCTTCTCTCCACACACTCTTCCCCGCCAGACAGAGCCAGCCACCCCCAGAGAGAGACCCCACCCCCACCCTCCTCCTCTCCTTCCTTTCTCTTTGCGCTCCTCGCTGACCTGCGGATGGCCTTAGTTTACCCATCTGTGAAGTGGACACAGAAGCTGTTCCTTCCCTGCTGGGTGCGGAATGTCCTCCCACCAGACTGCGTAGCCTCCTGCCCCGGACGGCCCTGCTAGGAGTGCCCAGCTGCCTCCTGCCACTTATCCCCCTCTGGCCTTGACTCTTCTCTTCCCCACCCACCCAGAGAGAATTCTGGGAATGTCCTCAAGGTTGCCCTGTCGGCCATGAAATCAGCGCCCACGCCTGCCGCTTCCACCTCCCTGTGGTCCCTCCTCTGTCCCCACCCCTCACCACGACACCCTGTCCGGTCTCATCCAGCCTCATCCCCTTGGAGCATCTTCAGGGACCCCCACAGCCCTGCGCGCCCCATCCGACACCAATGGCTCATTACGTTCCTCCCACCGAAAGGTCCTCAAGGGCTCTTCAGTGCCCTTGACTTATGAGTGTAAGCTCCTTCCCACAGTGGCGCCCATTCCTGCCACCCCCGCCCCTCTCCGCACCCTCTTTGCCTCTGCTTTTGCAGTGTCCGCTCTGCCCCTCCACCCTTCACAGGGCTGAGTTCATCTGTGAGCCAGCCCACCTCTTCCAGGAAGCCTGCCCTGATTGTTCACCAGCCCCTGAGTCAGGGGCTCTGTCTTCCAGGCTCCCCCAGTGCCCCCAGAGCCGCCTCATCGCAGACACCCCCCGATTCCTGATTCTGTGGGGAGCCCCTTGGCCAGGGGGTTCACCCAGTGCTGACTCTGTTTCCTTCCAAGGGGGACGCCTCGTGCCTCTCAAGGGTCCGTGCGTGGCAAGGACGGAGGCTGGAGCCCTCGCCATGACCTGGGGCCCCCTGGCTCAGCTCCTGCTGGCCTGGATGGTCCTGTCATGCCTGATGGGTGGCCAGGGCCTCTGGGACCGGGCCATGGAGCCTGCAGGCCCCGGACGCGTGCGGAGGCGGGGCAGCCCTGGTCTCATCCTGCAGGGGTGCGTGGTGCCCAGGAGGCTGGGGTGTGGGCAGGCGGGGCAGGGCTGTCCCAGTGTGAGGGGCTGCCCCAGGGACGCCAGCTGGGCAGGAGCTCAGCTGCCGCGCCTGGCTCTCCCCGAAGGCCCAACGTGTGCGGCTCCCGCTTCCATGCCTACTGCTGCCCCGGCTGGAGGACGCTGCCCGGCGGGAGCCACTGTGTCGTGCGTGAGTGGCGCTGTTTTCTGGAAACAGGGAGACTAGCAGGGGTGCCCTGGGAGCAAGCCAACCCTGGGTACAAGGGGGCTTAGCCAGGACCCCCACCCCACCTCGTGAACCGCAGGAATGGCCCCCTACTTTGTCCTCAGGCCCCCAGGATGCCCCGGAGCCACATGCATTTCCTTTGTCTACAACCTCTGTGTTTCTGTGTACTCTCTTCTTCCTCTGTCTCTGTCCATCTGTCTGTCTGGGAGCCCCCCTCTCCTCTCTCTCTGTCCAGTACTATGGGTTGAACCCACGGCCTCACACATGGCTGGGCAAGTGCTCTACCACTGAGCCGCACCCGCTGCCGCCTTTTTCATTTTGTTTTTGAGACAGGGGTCCCGGTAAATTGCATAGGCTGCCTCTGGCCTCGAACTCTCAAGCCTCCTGCCTCAGCCTCCCCGGTGGCCGGGATGACAGATGCGCATCACTGCGCCCGGCTGGTCTCTTGTTCTGTTTGTGTCTCTATCCCACCCCTTTTCCCATCCGTGGTCTCTCTGCCTCTGTGCTCTGAGTTCATTCCCAGGAGGGCCTCCGTACCCCCCTAGGCCCCCAGCCCCTCCAGCCTCTGTCCCCACAGCTCAGCCTTCTGGCCCCCACCCTCTCTCCTGAGGGGACCTGCAGAATCCCAGAGGTACAGTGAGGGTCACACCCTCTGCCCAGTCCAGCCCGATCCTTGGGGACATCCCGTGGAAACGGGGTGCATTTGCACACTCCATGAGCAGAGCCAGGGCTGCGGGTGACCGACAGTGTCCACCTCGAAGCTCCTGCTGGCCAGGGCCTCCTCGGGGTGGGGACGGCATGGGACTCGGGCTTGGCCTTGAACCTGCGCCCTCTGCCCTTGCAGCCGTCTGCAGGCGCGCCTGCGGCCAGGGCTTCTGCTCTCAGCCCAACCTGTGCACCTGTGCGGACGGCACGCTGGCTCCCAGCTGCGGGCTGAGCCGAGGTGAGCGGGGAGAGGCCCCTGGCAGCCGAGGAGAAGATTCCAGGCTTCCAGAGGCCACTGGGAGCCCAGGCTGGTTTTGCGGAATGCCAGAGCTGGGCTGGGCACGTGTCACCCAGCTGCCGTCCTCTGGCGTCTTCGCCTGACTCGGTGTCCCTCCCCGTCCTGCAGGCTCAGGGTGCAGCGTGAGCTGCATGAACGGTGGCAGCTGCCACGGGGAGTCCTGTCTGTGCCAGAGGGGGTTCACGGGCACTCTGTGTGGGCAGCGTGAGTACCAGCCCCCTCCCCCCACCCGCCTCCACCTGGGCCCGAGATCCTGGAGCAGGGGGCTTCGATCTGGAACCGGAGGGGACGATGCCCCTTGTCATGGCTTCGTCATTCGTCCTGGGCCAGATGGCGGTGAAGAGGGTCTTGCGAGGGCTTCAGCTCCCTCTGCTGCTCGGGGACGCTTGCTCACCCTCCCCTCTCGGTCCACAGCCGTCTGTGACCGTGGCTGCCACAACGGGGGCCGCTGCATTGGGCCCAACCTTTGCGCATGTGTGTACGGCTTCATGGGGCCGCAGTGTGACAGAGGTATGAGGGGGACGTGGGAAGGGAAGGGGGTTTCCGGGTGTGATTGAGATGCGGCCGGGCCCTGAGAGGGTCCAGCTGGCCTGCTTCCTGCTGCTGGGGCAGGCTGAGGACGTTCTGCTCATTTGTCTACCCGTGTTCCAAAACATCTGTTATTTGCTGGCTGTGAGCGAGGCCCCCGGTTGGAGCCTGCTAGGAAAGACAGAGGCTGTGTTGGTCTGGGGGACAGGAGACAGAGAGCTGCACCCAGGGTTAGGGCCCCCTGGCAGGGCTTGCAGTCGCAGCCCTCAGGAGGCTGATGCAGGAGGATTGCGAGTTCGAGGCCAGAGGCAGCCTGTGCAATGTAGTAAGGCTGTGTTTCAAAATGAAAAAGGGGTGGGGGTGCAACCCAAGGGGTAGAGTGCTTGCAAAGCATGTGCGAGGCCTTGGGTTCGACGCCCTGGACTGAAAAAGGAGAAAGAAAAGAAAGAATGAAAGAAAGAGAGAGAGAAAAGAACAAAAAAATAAATAAATAAAAAATAAAGAAAGAAAGAAAGAGAAAAAGAAAGAAAGAGATGGAGGGGAAAAGAAAAGAAAGAGGGAGAAAGAGGAATGAAGGAAAGAAAGAAGGACAAAGAAAGAATAGGGCAAAGAAGAGTGGGAGGAAGGAGGGAAGGGAGGAAAAAAAGAAGAGAAATGAAAAAGAAAAGAGAAAAGAAAGCTGTAAACAGAAATCCAGGAAATTCTAATTCTGGAGGTTCAATCCCCCTCAAAGAGGGATGTGAGGCACCGAGACGCCATGCGCTCCAGGGAACGGGTTGGGGGCACCTTCCTGCAGAAAGGGACTCCGCAGCTGCACCTCGAAGGATAGGGAGGAGCGCCTGAGATGAACAAACCTCCCCACCTCTTTGTTGAACCTGGACTTTAAAAAAAAAAAAAAAAAAGATCCCATAGCTGAGGTGGGTGGAGTCATCTACAGGGAGCCCGTGGAAGCAGTGATGTCATGGGAAAGGCTGGGTGTGGGGTGGAGAAGAGGCACCTGGGGAGAGGGCGGGGCCTCCCCGGCACGGAGGGGAAGGCCTTGAACCTAGTGCTGGCCAGGGGTCTGCCAGGGGCCGAGAAAGCAGCGGAGGGTGGGCTGAGGCTCCCAGGAGAGATGGGAGGGTGCGGAGAGAGGGGTCTTGAGGACTCAAGGGCAGGCAGAGAACACGGAGCCTGCAGGAGGTGGAGAGGGAGAAAGAAGGCAGGCTGGGGGCCCTTGGCTTCCTGTCAGAGAACACCAGTGAGCCTCGGAGCGCCCAGACAGCCCAGGAAGGCAAAGGGCGTCCGGGCTCTGGGATGGATGGGCGTCATGGGAGGTGGTGGTGAGGGACAGCTGCATCTGGGCCTGAGCCTGGGGTGGGGAAAGGAGAACCAGGAACCGGAAGCCAAGGGGCTGGGCGTGAGCTGGGTTCCTCAGGGGGCTTTGGGAAAGGGACTTTGACAGAGAGGGGCAGGGGATGGAGAGAAGAAAGGGAAGAAAGGAAGGAAGGAAGGAAAGAGAGAGAGAAAGGAAGAGAGAAAAGGAAAAACAAAAAGAGGACTGAGGGCAGAAGGAAGGAGGGAGAGGAGGAAGGAAGGAAGGAAGGAAGGAGAGAGAAAGGAAGAGAGAAAAGGAAAAACAGAAAAAGAGGACTGAGGGCAGAAGGAAGGAGGGAGAGGAGGAAGGAAGGAAGGAAGGAAGGAGAGAGAAAGGAAGAGAGAAAAGGAAAAACAGAAAAAGAGGACTGAGGGCAGAAGGAAGGAGGGAGAGGAGGAAGGAAGGAAGGAAGGAAGGATGGAATTAATGAATAGAGGGAGGGAGGGAGGGAGAGGAACGGGAATATGGGCCTTGGGAGGCGGGGCAGGCTCAGGGAGGCTGATGATGAGTGAGGGTCAGAGAAGGGCAGGGCAGGAGAGGCCAAGGTGGGTGGTGGACGTTGAAGGCCCCAGAGGGCTGGACGCTGAGGTCTGGGAACCCTGTTTTGGCTTAGAAAGTTGGGCGCCTGGGGGCCCCTGAAGCCCCTCCTCCATAAGGGGTCTGGGGCTCAGGGTGGCTTTAGCGGCTTCTGGGGGAGGCGGCCCTTGAAGGACTGCCAGCTCTGTTATTGGAAACATCTGGAGGGTGGAGACAGGACGTCACATCGGCATCTACGCATGGCAGTTGGGGGGGCCCATGTGGCCACCTTGGGCTGGGCCTCGGAGTTCAGGAATGTGGTGGTGTGAGCCCAGAGCACTGGGTAGGATCCCTCCAAACTCTGGGAGATTTGGCAAGGCCAGCTGTGCACTCAGGGATGAGACAGACTCTCCGGTCAGGCATCCTCGGTCCCTGTTTAAAGGAAGGGTGACGGTGACCAGTCGCATCCTGCATTTTGTAGGTTTGGAGAGCAGGGCTTCCCTCTTGGAAGTTAGTTGGGGGAATGAAGAAAAAAGGTTTTGAAGGATGAATAGAAGTTTGCTAGGTAAAGAAGCGGGCGTGGTGGCGCACGCCTGTAATCCCAGCAGCTCAGGAGCCTGAGGCAGAAGGATCACAAGTTCGAGACCAGAGGCAGACTGTGTAATTTAGCAAGACCCTGTCTCAAAAAGGGCTGGGATTTAGCCCAGTTGGTAGAGCGCTGCGCTGCAGTCTCTGAGGTCCCGAGTTCAATTCCCAGCACCGCAAAAAATGGGAGAAGGGCCTGGCAATCCACTCCCAAGGCAATCCCGAAACAGCCATTGAAAACCCTATGAGGGTTACTATGAGTCGGATACTGACTTGACGGCACCTAACAACAACACAACAGGTAAAGAAGGGAAGGAAAACAGTGCTTCCAGGAAGGGGAACAGAATGAGCAAAGGCTGGCGGTGGAGAACAAGCCTCATGGATTGGTGCAGAGGGGCTGGGAAGGCGACGGAGGTGCAGGGGGCTGTGGGGCAGAGGCCGTGTGAGGCCAGCTGCCTGCCTCTGTCTGCCTCACAGACTACCGGACGGGGTTCTGCTTTAGCAAGGTGGGCCTCGAGGGCTGCCAGCACCAGCTGACGGGCCTTGTGTGCACCAAGGCCCTGTGCTGTGCGACCATGGGCCGTGCCTGGGGCCTGCCGTGCGAGCTCTGCCCTGCACAGCCCCACCCCTGTCGCCGAGGCTTCATCCCCAGTGTCCGCACGGGGGCCTGCCAGGGTGAGTTGTGGGGTGTGTGAGGGGGACATGGAGGCCCCGGGGAGCCCGGGCAGGGTGGAGGTTCCCCAGAAGTCTTGGTTCCTCCCGCTGACAGGCTGCTCACTGCCATGTGGGGCGCTGTCCTTGCAGATGTGGACGAGTGCCAGGCCATCCCAGGCCTGTGCCAGGGTGGCAGCTGTGTCAACACTGTGGGCTCCTTTGAGTGCCGCTGCCCGGCTGGACACCGGCTCGGGGACGCTGGCATGGAGTGTGAAGGTGGAGGGCGCCCCGGGGTCCTGCGGGGAGGTGGGGGGCCGGGCTGGGGCGGGCCCGGCTCTAACGCCCACGGCCACCTGTGCAGACGTGGACGAGTGTCGCAGCGTCCCAGGTCTCTGCCCCTGGGGGGACTGCACCAACACGCCGGGGAGCTATGTCTGCACCTGCCCTCGCGGCTTCGCCAGCAGCCCAGATGGCACCCGCTGCCTGGGTGAGTTGGGGTGGGGCTGAGGGGGAGAGAGGCTGGTGGGAACCGGGATCCAGCCCCTCCAGCTGGCCGATCTCTATGGCTCTTCTGGCTTCTCAGGACCTAACTTCCGCCCCTCTGGCTTCCTGGCTCCCTATGCATCGGCCTCTGTGCCCAGGGACCCCAGTCTGGGAGCCCCATTAGCCCTCTGCCCACATGACCCTTAGCACGCTGGGTTCCTGGCTCGTCACCACTGCCACTCCCTCCCCTCACTGTACCTCTGGGCCCTTCCTGCTCACGGGCTTTCTATACCCACTTCCTACTATGTAGTCTTGATCTCTGTGGCCCCCTGACCCTCTAGCTCTTCTCTCTATGCTCCACTCTGACCCTATAGCTTTCACCTCCATGTTCCCCCATCCCCTCTAGATTGCATCTCTGCGTCCCACCTCTGACCCTCTAGCCTTCATCTCTATGCTCCACTCTGACCCTATAGCTTTCATCTCCATGTTCCCCCATCCCCCCTAGCTTTCATCTCCGTGTCCCACCTCTGACCCTCTAGCTTTCATCTCTATGCTCCCCCCATCCCCTTTAGCTTTCATCTCTGTGTTCCCACATCCCCTTTAGCTTTCTTCTTTATGCCCGCCTCGGCCTCTAGCTTTCATCTTTAAGCACCCCGTGGTCCTCTGGTTTTTATGTCTATGCCCACATTCTGACCCTCCAGCTTTGATCTCACGGCCCCCTTCTGACCTTGTAGCCTCCAATTCTGTCTCTCCCCCACCCCCATCTAGCTGCCCATTTGTGCCCTCCCAATGACCCTCTAGCCTCCATCTGTGTCCCCTAATGACTCTCTAACTTCTATTTCTATCTCCCACAGTTACCCTCTAGCTTCTATCTCTGTTCCCCCCCAGTGACCCTCTAGCCTCCATCTCTATGCCCTCTAATGACCTCCCAGCCTCCATCTCTTTGCTTCCCCAGGACCCTCCTCTCCATCTCTGTGTCCTCTCTCTCTCTAGATTTCAGCTTTATACCCCCTCTTTCCCTCCAGTTTCCATCTTTATTGTTCCCCTCCCTCCTCTGTCCCTATGCTCTTCGGCCCTCCACCCTTCTGCCTCTCCCACTTCTCTATCCCTTCTCACCTCCAAAGACTTAAGAGCACCTCCTCTTTCCTCTCCTCACCCCATTTTTTGAGATGAGGAAACAGGCTCAGAGAGGGGAGGTTTGCTTGAGTTAACCCAACAAACCCAAACAGAGAAAAGGCCCACACTCAGCTCCCCAGCCCCACAGCCGGGGGGTGCAGGGGTGTCTCTGGCAGTCCCCACCCCATGCCTGCCTCTCTGGAAACCCCTACACTCAGCCTGACTGGTGGGGACCCCCTCCTTCATCCTGCCGCCTTGATGAGCTGGTTATCAGGGCCTAGAAGTTGCCTGGGGCAGACAGGACTGGCCTGCAATAGGATACTGGTGTTGAGGGATGGGCAGAGTCCTGGTTTGGGGAGAGGGGAGGGGGCTTGGCGGGTTCCCAGCATTCCCCCAGTCCCCTCAGGTTGGGCCTATGTCAGTCAAGGCTAAGACTATTGTGTTTGGAGTTCAGCCAGTCCACTGTGGCCAATTGCAGACTCCTTAGGTCTCCACCTCTGGGCACCATCATGGCCAGGACAGTGGTACCTCCGGGCGTGTTCCTTGACTGCCTGGGTCCATCCCAGCTACTGGACAGCAGAGCCTGCATTTGGGATGAGACGGTTGCCTTAGAACATGGGCTTTGGGTTCAGTCCTGGGTTCCGACTGCCAGCTGAGCTGCTCTCGGACTCCGTGACTTTGAACAAGTGATTTAACCTCTCTGAGTCTCAGTTTTCTCATCTGTAAAATGGGAACAACAGCAACACCAACGTCAAGGGATTGACGTGAGAATTTGTGGAATGATTTGGAGATGACTAATCTATAGGTGAGGGGCTGAGATTTAGCTCAGTTGGTAGAGCACCACTCTGCAGTCTCTGAGGTTCCTGGGTTCGATTCCCAGCACCCCCAAAATGGGACAAGGATGTGGCTATCCACTCCCAAGGTAATCCTGAAACAGTCAGACATTGAGAACCCTATAAGGGTCGCTATGAGTTGGATACGACTTGATGGCACCTAACAACAACAACAGTCCATAGGTGGCCCTCAGTAGACATTCACAGAAGACAAGAGGGGCTCTAGGGAAGTTGGGGGGGGCACTTAGCAGGGGCCTACCGCATCAGCAGCTGTGATTTCCATTAAAATTCTTATGTTATGTCTCTTTCGGCCTTATTTGAGAGCAGATGCTTGTCAGGTCCCCCCGGGGCTGGGGAATCTGGTTTCCCATCCTCTCCCAAATTTAGCAGCTGGGTTACCTTGAACTAGTCTGCTGACCTCTGTAGTCTGGGCAGGCCCAGCCCCCTTTGAGGGGCTGTGATGATCTTGAGGATGAAGCATACACCCACACCTGGAGGGCTGCCAGGTGCACGAGGGGGGACGAGAGAGGTGGAAACATTCCCACGTTTTCCCAGCAGCGCAGCTGCCAGGGGCCCTCCCAGCTGGTGGGAGGGGCTTCTGAGCCCTAGGCCACCAGCCAAGGCTTGCAGGGGTTTTAAACCTAAAAATAATGTGCATCGAGTCAAAGTCTGAGAAATCGGATCGCCGCGTGAAGCCGTGGGACTTGAGGGGCTGGTGGGAAACAGATGAGTGTCAGGGGTTCTCATACCTAGGGAGCCTCCGCCTCCGTCTTTTCGGAGGCTCTGGCGGTCTGTCCGTCTTACTGCCCTTTGGAGATGCTCCTCAAGTTCATAGCATCGAAGGCTTCCTCAGAATACCCCCAGACCCAGGAGGAAGGACACACGGGGACCAATCTCCATGCCCCTGCTCGACCTCCCGCTGGGCAGACTCCCCACCAAGGGGTCTTCGTGGGTGTGACTGAACGCTCACACCCATGGGGCACTTACGACCAGTGCCAGCTTTGGATGATGGAACTCTTCTCCGGACTAAGTCCGAATCTACTTCCCCCTGGTCATTTGGAAAACGTAGGAACTAAATGATAGCCCTGAGCAGGGACTGATGTTTCACCAAGCCACACTTTTCCAAAGCGCAGGAGGGCTTGGAGCTTCGTCATTTTATGGGGGGTGGGAACCGAGGCACAGAGAGGCAAGGAGGCCCTTGCTGTGGATAGGGTGGGTGTGGCTGGGGTTTGAATCCAATCCTGGCAGCTCATGTCCTCGCATGCTCCCTGCCCTGTGTTCACCAACCACCCCCCTCTGTCTTGTTGCAGACCACCGGGTGGCCACCTGCTTCTCGGTGCTCCTCGGGGGCCGCTGTGCCGGAGACCTCGCTGGCCACTACACTCTCAGGCAGTGCTGCTGTGGCAAGGGGAGGTGCTGGGCAGCTGGCCCTGCCCCTGAGCTGTGTCCTCTGAGGGGCTCTGGTGAGTGAGAGCTCAGGGCTACAAGGTGAGGCCCCCCCTCCCCCCCGGGGAGGACGGAGAGCCTGGCCTCAGACTCTGTTCCTTGCAGACGAATTCCAGCGACTGTGTGCCCAGGGGCTCCCGCTGCTGCCTTCCTACCCGGCGCTTTTCCCCAGCTTCCCGGGCATCCGATCGAATGCCATAGCACCCGCCCTGGGGCCAGCCCATCACAGCCCCCCTGGCTCCAACGGGCGTGGGGCCCCCAGCCTGGGTCCTGCCAACTCCAACATCGGTGAGGCCTGGGGCTCGGGAGGAGGGGTCCATGACCCCAGGGGTGGGCCTGGGTCTGGAGGGAGGGCTCTGGACAAGGGGAGAGAGTTTTCTCTCTGAGACAGTCAGTACTTTGGAGTGGGAGTCCCAGCCTGGACATTGGGGATGAAAGTACAGTTGGTTGTCCATATCTGCAGGTTGCATATCCCCAGATTGAACCAACCTTGCCTACAGAATATTTAGGGGGGGGAAATTGTGTCTGTATTGAACATGTATAGACTTGTCTTATTCTATAAACAATACAGGGTAACGATATCTACGCAGCATTGCATTGTATCAGGTAGTATACGTCATGGCGGCCATGGCAATAATCCTAGAACTCTAAAGACTGAGGCAGGAGGATCGAGAATTCTTGCCGACCTGGGCCTCACGATACCCTGCCTCAACCTCGCGAGATCTCGTCTCCAGGTGGGGGCGGAGCCAGGTGCAGTGGCCACGCCTGGGATCCCAGTGCTTGGGAGGCTGAGGCTGGAGGATACAGAGTTCCAGGCCAACCTGGGCTAGAGTGAGACCCTGTCTCCAAAGAAGAAGAAAAAAAAAAGAAAAAGAAAGGAAGAGTCTATGGGAGGATATATGTACTTTTTATGCAGACCCTCTGCCAAATGCTATGCCAGTTTATATAAAGTACTCAGCCCCTGCAGATTCGGGCATCAGTGGGCAGCCTTGGAACAAATACTCTGTGGATAGCAAGGGACCCCTCTGTTAACATCGGTCTGGGAATGGGGGGTGGCTTGGGGATCTGGGCCTTGGACCCCAGCATGAGAGTCTGGGCTTCTTCAAGCTTGAGACAAGGTTGGGGTCTACCCTCTCAGTGAGCATCTATGCCCAGGTTGGGGGTCTAGCCGTGTTGTGGGGGTCAGAACGGAGAGCTGGGCCACGGCATGGCGTCTGAGCCAAGCAGGGCCCCAAGGCAAAGCCCAGACTCTGGCTGGAGGCGCTGAGGTGGCCTGACCAGTGCTGCCCACAGGGACAGCCACGCTGAACCAGACCATCGACATCTGCCGCCACTTCACCAACCTGTGCCTCAACGGCCGCTGCCTGCCCACGCCCTCCAGCTACCGCTGCGAGTGCAGCTCCGGCTTTGCTCAGGATGCAAGGGGCGAGTGCATCGGTGCGTGGCGGCTGGGTGGGGCGGGGTGGGCGTGGCCTGCTGCCGGAGCTCAGGGCCCTCTGCCTGCAGACCTGGACGAATGTGCCTGCAGCCCCTGCCGCCACGGCAACTGCGTCAACACCCCCGGCTCCTACCACTGCCGCTGCCACGAGGGCTTCCAGGCCACGCTCACCATGCAGGCGTGCGTGGGTACGGCTGTCCATCCATCCGTCCATCCCTCTGGGGTGGGGGAGGGGTGACAGTGAAGGAGCCATACTCCAGGGGTAGGGCACCTCCTCACTGCCCGCCTGCCTCTCTCCCTCCAGATGTGGACGAGTGCATCGTCAGGAGTGGCCTTTGCTACCTGGGGCGCTGTGTCAACACGGAAGGCAGCTTCCAGTGTGTTTGCAACACAGGCTTCGAGCTCAGCCCTGATGGCAGGAGCTGTGTGGGTGAGTTGGGGCTGGACAGGTGAGTGGGGGGCTGCTGACCCCACTGTTGTTATTGTTGTTAGGTGCCATTGAGTCGGGTCTGACTCATGGCGACCTGATGTACAACAGAACGAAACACTCCCTGACACTGTGGCATACCTGGCACTGTGTCAGTGCTTCTCTGCTATTCATAGGGCTTTCAGTGGGGGACTGTCTCGAGAGTGGGCTGCCGGGTCCTTCTCCCAAGCCTACAGCACTTTGTATTCCAGTCTCCCATCCAAGGACTAACCTGGCCCGACCCTGCTTAGCTTCCGATATCTGACGGGATCATGGGACGCCACTGTGGTATGGCTGTAGACTCCGGCCCCATTAGCTCCCTTTCACAGCCACCTTTCACTTGATCTTCACTCCTGCTCTGTCCCCCACCTCCCTCCCTGCACCATCTCTGCTCACCTGAGCTGAGCATTGTACGTCAGACACTTCTGGTCCCTTGTCTACCACCATACCTTCATTGCCTCTTTCTTGAATTCATTCTGTGAATTGCAAGAAGAGTTGTTTTGGGCAAGACCATGTGGTCCCCTGCCTGACCCTGGTCCTGAATTAGAGTCTTTCCCCTGTCCCAGAATAGTCAAGAATGGCCTGGCCCCTTGGATGGGAAACTTAGATAGGAAGGGGGGGAGGGGGGAAATATAGAGGAGGGTAAGGGGTAACCTATATGAATAATGCTTATCAAATTGCATATGAAAATTGTCACAACGAAAAGCATGTCAAAATGAATCACATTATGATGTACATTAAAAATTTCTAAGAAAAAAAAAGAAAAAAAAAAAAGAATGGCCTGGCCCCAGAGGAGTGGGGTCAGCACCTTGGAGAGCACCCGCTCTCTGCTCCTTGGTGGGGTAGAGATCTGGGCTCAGCATGGGCTCCCTGCACACTTTTGTCACCTTGTCTAAGGGGACCTACCTTAAAGTTCACTATGTGGAAAGAAATCATCATTTCTGCAGTCACTTATTTTTTAAAAAAACACCCTTTAGCCGGGTGCGGTGGTGCATGCCCGTTATCCCAGCAGCTTGGGAGGCAGAGACAGGACGATCTCAAGGTTGAGACCAGAGGCAGTCTGCATCATTTAGTGAGACCCTGTCTCAAAAAGTAAAAATAAATAGGCTAGGGGTACAACTCAGTGGTCCAGCACTTGCAAAGCATGCAAGCACGAGGCCCTGGGTTCAACCCCTGGTACCGCAAAAAAGAAAAAAAAACCCATTCTTTTATTGATGTGTAATTCACATATCATAAAACTTACCACTTAATGCATGCAACTCAATAATTTTTTGTATATGCACAAAGTCATACAAGCATCACCGCAGTCTGAGTTTAGAACATCTTTATTATCTAAAGATAAAACTCGTATCCATCAGTACCTCCTCCGTAACCTCCATCAGTACCTCCTCCGTAACCTCCCTCCCTCCCGCAGTGCTACGCACCAGACTGATCTGCTTCCTGTCTCTGTGTTTGCCTAGGCCAGATGTTTCCTGTAGATGGACTCATATACTATGTGATCTTATGTCTGGCATCTCTTACTGAGCAGGATGTTCTCAAGGTCCATCCACATGCTAGCAGGGGCCGGTGCCTCAATCATTTTCCACAGCTGGGATAATAATAATATCCCATTCCATCAATGGATCACATGGTCGTGATCCATCCATCCATTGATCGACAGACAGTTGAGTTGTTTCCCCTTTTTGCTAATAGGGATAAGGTTGTCATGAACATTCTCCCTGAACAAAATGTCATTACTCCCTAGGCAGATACAAAAACCATTTGCATAGCACTTATATTGCACTAGGTATTCTAAGTCACCTAGAGATGATTTGCCTGCAGCGGTACCCCAGTGGCATCTGATCCCATCAGATCTGGGAATCTAAGCAGGGTCAGGCATGGTTAGTACTTGGATAGGAGACCGCCTGGGAACACCAGGTGCTGTAGGCTTGGGAGACGGACCCGGACCCGGCAACCCACTTCCAAAAATCAGTCCACCATTGAAAACCCTATGAATAGCAGAGAAGCACTGACAATAATGTTTCGCCTGTTGTACGCAGGGTTGCTATGAGTAGGACACCTACTCGAAGGCACCAAACAACAACACCAACAACAAAGAGATGATTTAAAATGTAGGCAAAGAGCTGGGTGTGGTGGCACATGCCTATCATCCCAGCAACACCGGAGGCAGAGGCTGGAGGCAGCCTGCATAACTTAGCAAAAATCTATCTCAAAATAAAAGTCAGCTGGGTGTGGTGGTGCACGCCTGTGATCCCAGCAGCTTGGGAGGCGGAGGCAGGAGAATCACAGGTTCGAGACCAGAGGCAGTCTGTGTAATTTGGCAAGACCCTGTCTCAAAAAAGTAGGAAGATAGGCTGAGGGTACAGCTCAGTGGTCCAGCACTTACAGAGCATGCAAGGGCGAGGCCCTGGGCTCAACCCCAGTACCAAAATAAAATAAAATAAAATAATAAAAAAGGGGCTCCAGGTGCGGCTCAGTGGTAGAGCACTTGTGAAGTATGTGAGAAGCCTTGGGTTCCACTTTCTAGTCCTGCAAAAAACAAATAAAAATTAAAAAATAAAGTCTACGGAAAGATGGGTGTAGGTTCTGTGCCTGCCGTACACTGTTTGATACGAGGGATTTGAGCATCCGTGGGTTTTGTCCCATCAAGGGGTCCTTGATGACTGTAGAAGCAAGCATAGTCACAGATAGCCACACCTCACGGAGCAGTGCTGCGGGCACACAGCCCCGGGTTCTGGGCGGTGAGAGAAGGGGCTGCTCAGCAGGGTCGAGCCGGCCTCCCTGCCCCGACGGAGCCTCTCCTTGTATCCCCAGATCACGACGAATGCACCACCAGCACCACGTGCCCCAACGGCGTGTGCGTCAATGAAGACGGCAGCTTCACGTGTCTCTGCAAACCCGGCTTCCTGTTGGCGCCTGGTGGCCACCATTGTGTGGGTGAGGCTGGGTCCCGAACTCCAGATGGTGATGGAGAGGGGCAGGAAGTGGGTGAGGAGGAGAGGAGGAAATGAGGAGAGAAGGGAAGAGGTGGGGGCAGAAAAAGGAGATGAAAAGGGAGGGAAAAAGGGAAGAAAGAAAGGAGAGGAGGAGGGGAGCCGGGTGCCATGGCTCATGCCCACAATCCCAGTGACTCGGGGGGCAGAGGCAGGAGGATGGTGAGTTGGAGGCCTGGGGCAGCCTGCGTGACTTAGCAAGACCCCATCTCAGAATTAAAAGTACAAAGGGGCTGGGGTGCAGCTCAGCCAGAGAGCGCTTGGAAGAGCATGTGTGAGGCCCTGGGTTCAGCCTTCTAGTACCAAGAAAGAAAGAGAGAGAGAGAGAGAGAGAGAGAGAGAGAGGGAGGGAGAGGGAGGGAGAAAGGGAGAAAGAGTGAGAGAGAGAAAGAAAGAAAGAAAAGAGAGAAAGAGAAAGAGAGAAGGATGGAAGGAAGGAAGGAAGGAGAGGAGGGGGAAAGAAAGAGGAAGAAGAACAAGGAAAAGGAGGAAAGGAAGGAAGGAAGGGAGGGAGGGATGGAGAGAGAGAGAGAAGGAAAGAAAGAGGAAGAAGAGAAAGAAAAAGAAAGGAAGTAAGGAAGGAAAGAAAAAGAAAGAAAGAAAAAAGGGAGGAAGGGAGGGAGGGAAAAGGTGGACGGAAAAAGGGAGAGGGAGAAAGGATGGGGAGGAAATCAGGGATGTGCTGAGGACAGAAGAAGGGAAGGAAGACAAGGAAAAGGAGGAGCCGATCTGCAGAAGGAGGGAGAGGAGGAGGTCCGGGGAGACAGAATGGAGAGCCAGAGATGGGTAAGTGAGAGGGCCAGGAGGTGAGAGAGGAAGGCGGCCGGCTGGGCCCCACCCCAGCGGGTCCCTCTCTCCCCAGACATCGACGAGTGCCAGACACCTGGCATCTGCACGAATGGCCGCTGTACCAACACTGAGGGCTCCTTCCGCTGCCAGTGCCCAGGGGGGATGGCGGTGGGTGCTGATGGCGGCACGTGTGTGGACACCCACACGCGCAGCCCGTGCCACGCGACCATGGAGAGCGGCTCCTGCACCCGTACCTTCCCCGGCCCTGTCACCAAATCGGAATGCTGCTGTGCCAGCCCTGACCATGGGTTTGGGGACCCCTGCCAGGCTTGTCCTGCTCAGAACTCCGGTGAGCCCCCGGCTGCCTGGTCCCCACCAACTCCCCTTGGCTCTGGGCTCCTGGGTGGGAGCGCCTGTCTTGGGGAAGAAGGTGATCCGAGTCTCGGCTTTCACGGGTGGGGCACTTCTCTCTGCTGAGGCCTTTCCCCAAGAAGAGACTGAAGCGGGGTACGTGCCCTCAGGGAAGGCGAGTGGCACAGTGTAGCCCCAGATGCCTGCCCCAAAGCAAAGAGCCATGGTCCAGGGCATGGCTCCGATGCCACAAAGGCCGGCCTCGCTGACTGCTGTGCTCTTTCTCTTCAGCGGAGTTCCAGGCTCTCTGCAGCAGCGGACTTGGCCTCACCTCGGATGGCCGGGGTAAGTGGCACCAGCCCTTTCAGACTTGGACTAAAAGCCGGGCGAGGTGGCGCACACCTGTCATCCCAGCAGATCGGGAGGCGGAGGCAGGAGGATCACAAGTTCAAGACCAGAGGCAGTCTGCTTAACTTAGTGAGACCCTGTCTCAAAAAGTCAAAAAATGGGCTGAGGGCGCAGCTCAGTGGTCCGGCACTTGCAGAGCATGCAGGCGTGAGGCCCCGGGTTCAACCCCCAGTACCGCAAACAAACAAAAAACAACAACAACAAAAATAAAACAACAAAAAAACCTTGGGCCAAGGTGCTGCTGCCTGTGGTTGCCAGACAGGCAGGGCGCAGGTTGTGAACTGTATTAATTTGCCATAGTGGCTGAAACAGAGTGTCGCAGCCTGGGGCTGGAGGTGCAGCTCAGTGCCAGACCACTTGCCTCACCTGCGCGGAGCCCTGGCTTCCACCCCCAGCACCGTGAAAAAAAATAAATAATCCCATAACCAAAATATCACAGACTGACTCACTGCAGCCACAGAGAGTTCCTTTCACGCCGTCCTGCAGGGCGCAAGGCTGAGATCAAGGCGTCGAAAGGCTGATTCCTTTCCGAGGGCGATGGGAGGGTGTGTTTGGGGTTCTCCCCTTGCTGGGTGGCCATCTGGGGCATTCCTTGGCTCCTGGAAGTCCCACCTCGATGTTTGCCTTCATCTTCGCCTGGCATTCTCCTTCTTGATTGGAGTGAACCCTGATACTCTCATTCTTACTTGATTACCTTGGTAAAGGCCTGCAGCCGTACCACTGTGGCATCCGATCCCATCAGATCTCAGAAGCTAAGTATGGTTAGGCCTGGTTTGTCCTTGGATGGGAGACCGCCTGGGAACACCAGGTGCTATAGGCTTGGGAGAAGGACCTGGCAACCCACTACCAAAAAACAATCAACCATTGAAAACCCTATGAATAGCAGAGAAGCACTATCAAACACAGTGCCGGTAAATGAGCCTCCCAGGCTGGAAGGCATTCAAGAAATGACTGGGGAAGAGTTGCCTCCTCAGAATAGAGTAGACTTTAATGACAGGAATGGAGTAAAGCCTCTAGTACCCCTTTATGCTGATGGGCATGACTCAAAATGAAAAGAAACACCATGGCTGCAACATTGGGTTCAAACATAAAAAGATCCCATACATGGCTCAGTGTCAGGGAATGTTTCATTCTGTTGTACATTGGGTCGCTATGAGTTGGATCCACCTCGATGGCACTTACCAACAGCAGAACTATGGGGGAAGCTGCCACTGGCATCTCGTAGGCATAAGTCAGGGATGCTGCTCAGTCTCATATGGCACACTGAGCAGCCCCTCCCAGCAAAAGATCACCCAAGCCCAAATGCCCACAGTGCTGAGGCGGAGAGACTGGCTTAGGCGAGGCCTGAGCTGGGGCTCCCACCTGGGGACCGGCTTCTGGAGACCCTCAAGGAGCCAGGGCCGCTTCTGTCCCTCCCTTTCCACCACAGACATCAACGAGTGCGCCCTGGACCCCGAGATCTGCGCCCACGGCCTGTGTGA
This sequence comes from Pedetes capensis, assembly GCA_007922755.1. Lineage (NCBI taxonomy): Eukaryota > Metazoa > Chordata > Mammalia > Rodentia > Pedetidae > Pedetes > Pedetes capensis. The sequence continues at coordinate 126,396 of VMDO01003221.1, forward strand.
GAACCTCCGGGGCAGCTACCGCTGCATCTGCAATGCAGGTTACGAGGCCAGCGTCTCGGGCAAGGCTTGCACAGGTGAGCGCGCTGGGGGGGCGCACGGGAGGGTCGGCTGCGCCCAGCACAGGCCCCTCAGCGCTCTGTCCCGCTCTGCCCCGCAGACGTGGATGAGTGTGCCCTCAACCCCCTCCTGTGCGACCCGGGGCACTGCAGGAACAGCCCCGGCAGCTACCGCTGCTCCTGCCCGCCAGGCTTCAGCTTCCGGCAGGACACGGAAGCCTGTGAAGGTACAGGGTCCCGGGCACGCCAAGCCCACTCGGACACACGGACACACACGCGCTCGCCGAGACACACACCTCTCGCTCGCTCGCTCGCTCCCTCCCTCCCTCCCTCTCTCCCTCTCTTGCTCTCTCGCTCTTTGTACTGGGGTATTGAATCCACGGCTTTGCACACACTTTGCAAGTGGTCTATCACTAGGCTGCACCCCCAGCCCATTTTTATTTTGAATCAAAATCTCAATTACACAGGGTGCCTCTGGCCTCAAACTCGAGATCCTTCTGCCTCTGCCTCCCAAGTTGCTGGGATGATAGGCGTGAGTCACTGCGCCCCGCCTGAATTGAATTATTAAAGGACACTTAGTTGGCAGCAGAGTGTTAGTCAATGTGGGGAGAAAACCCCCACATCCAGTCACTGATGTGCTCTGAGCTGTGTTGAGGGGTAGGAAAAACAGGTTTTTTTTTTTTCTCTTACAAGACACACACACACACACACACACACAGAGCTGTGGCCCCTCCTTGCACACCCGCCCCCCTCCTCGGGTGCCCTCTACCTACTTCAGAGTGCACCCCCATATGGCAGCACCCTCGGGAGGAGGGGCCCTGCCAGGTGGGGCTCCCCTGGCGTGCCTCAGCACCCAGCGGGGTGCTGTCTCTGCAGATATCAACGAATGCCTGTCTAGCCCGTGCGTGAACGGCGTGTGCCGGAACGTGGCGGGTTCCTACGCCTGCGAGTGCGCGCCGGGCAGCCGGCTGGGGCCCTCGGGGACCATGTGCGTAGGTGAGAGGAACCTCGGAGGCCAGGCCTGCGTGTGTCCGGGAGGCAGGTGGGAGCCCCTCAGGCGACACAGGTGGCCGCCTCTTCTCCCCAGATAGCACCAGAGGGACGTGCTGGCTGCAGATTCAGGATGGCCACTGCGAAGTGAACCTCCAGGGCCCAACGCTGCGGGCCGAGTGCTGCGCCACCCTTGGGGCCGCCTGGGGGAGCCCCTGCGAGCGCTGCGAGATGGGTAACCCACTGCCCAGGGGCGTCCTGGGCACAACTGGGCGCCTGCACCCTGGTGCCCACTGGGAGTGCGGGGGGGGGGGGGGGGGCGGGGCCCCGGGGGCTGGCTGCAGACAGTGACTCCCTTCTCCCATCCCGGTTCCCCCCGCTGCAGACCCCACCTGCGCACATGGCTTTGCCCGCACAAAGGGTCTCACCTGCGAAGGTAATTCTCTGAGCTTCTCTTTCCCACCCACCTACCCGCAAACCTCCAACCGAGGACAGGTGCCTGACATGCGCACCTGCTGCCTGGGGCCCCTCCTTGGAGTCTTGAGATCGACCCAGAAACGTCCCCTCTCTGGTACCCGAGCCCCCTCAGCAGCGAGATGCCCCAACGCCCCTGCGCCCTCCACCTCCCGCCTCCCCAAGGCCGGCTCTGGCTTCCCAAGACCCCAGGGACCTGGCCCGCGGCTCCTTCCCCCACTGCGGCGCCCCCAGCCCTCTTCTGTCCTCACCTGTTGCTGCGCAGACGTGAATGAGTGCGAGGCCTTCCCTGGCGTCTGTCTGAACGGGCGCTGCCTCAACAGCGCTGGATCCTTCCGCTGCCAGTGTCCTCCGGGCCTGACGCTGGATGCCTCTGGCAGGCTATGCGTGGGTGAGTCCTGCAGGCCAGGTGTCTGGGGGGCACGCCTGCTTTTCCTTCCTTCGTTCCTTCCTTCCTTCCTTCCTTCCTTCCTTCCTTCCTTCCTTCCCTCCACCTCCAACAACCAGAGATGCCTTCTAGAAACAGGAGGGTCGTAAGGGGTCCTCCAGGACCCTCCACTCGCTGCCTACCTCATTCCTGACCTCAGAAGATTTGCTTTTGTGCCAGGCGTGGTGGCGCACGCCTGTAATCCCAGCAGCTCCGGAGGCAGAGGCAGGAGGATGGCAAGTTCGAGACTAGAGGCAGTCTGAGTAACTTAGCGAGACCCTGTCTCAAAAAGTCAAAAAAATGGGCTGAGGGTGCAGCTCAGTGGTCCAGCACTTGAAGAACATGCAGGCTCGAGGCCCTAGGTTCAACCCCCAGTACTGCAAAAAACAACAACAACAAAAAAGATTTGGTTTTGTGATTCTCCCCCTTCATTGCTCCCTGGGAATTTAACTGCCCCTTTCTTTTTCCTTCCCTCCTGCCCCTGTTACCAGGGGGTTGAACCCAGGACCTCCTGGGCCTCCTAGGCAAATGCTCTACCACAGAGCTGCACCCCAGCCCCTTTTTAAGTTTTTGATCTTGAGACGTGGTCTTGCTAAGCTTTTGCGCAGGCTGCCTCTGGCCTCGAACTTTCGATTCTCCTGCCTCCACCTTCCAAGTCGCTGGGCCCCCAGGTTTATCTGCCCCCTTTCCAAGGCTTATTACAAACTGCACGATCTCGCGAGATCCTGTCCACGACACCTGCCTGTTCTCTCTCTTTATCGTGGCATGGCTGTAGGCACAAAACACCTGTAGGATGGGGGTGAAGGTGCACTGTGGAGGTCTTTGATGTTGCATATGGATCTCCCCCAATTTCAGAGCCCAAATGCTCACCTGCAATGGTTCACTTTAAAGCTCGAAGGCTCAGACATGTTTTTCTCCTAGCTGAGAGGAAAGAAGGAAGGAATTTAGGTAGGTAGGTAGGAAGTACAGAAGGAAGTAAGGAAGGAAGGGAGAAAAGAGAGCTGGGCACTGTGGTGCACATCTGTGATCCCAGCAACTCAGGAGGCTGAGGCAGGAGGATCGCAGGTTTGAGGCCAGAGGCAGCCTCTACAACTTCACGAGACCCTGTCTCAAAACAAAACAAAAAAAAAGGAGCTGGAGATGCGGTTTGACTAGGGATGTTGTTCTGTTGGCAAAGTGACAAGCCTGTCACAGTGTGATGGGAGCGGCACCCAGTGACCATTCCTCTGTACAGACACGAGGCTGGAGGCATGCTTCCTGAACTGGGCTGAGGATGACTGCGGGGTCCCCCTGCCCAGCAAGCACCGGATGGACACCTGCTGCTGTTCCATTGGGGCGGCGTGGGGCGCTGAGTGCAAGGCTTGTCCGGAACCCAACTCCTCAGAGTTTACCAGCCTGTGTCCTCGGGGGCTGGGCTTCGCTAGCCGGGACTTCCTATCTGGCCGTCCCTTCTATAAAGGTTCGACTGGGGAAGGGGAGCCGGAAAGAGAGGGAGGCAGAGAACTGACAGAGGGCAGGGCATGAGCAAAGGCCCTGGGGTCTAGGGCAGATTTGCAGAAAGGGAGTGGGGGAGGAGCTCTGGAAGTAATCACCCGGAGCCTTGGCACCTTGGGGTGGTTTTTCTGACCGTGTTTTATGCCCACCTGCTCCAGACGTGAACGAGTGCAAGGCGTTCCCTGGTCTCTGCACGCATGGCACCTGTCGCAATACCGCGGGCAGCTTCCGCTGCTTCTGTGCCGGGGGCTTTGCCCTGGATGCCCAGGAGAGGAACTGCACAGGTGGGTCCCCCCGTCTGCCTCTTGGAGAGCTGGTCACCCCCATAGTAACGGTCTCCCCTCGCATCAGACACAAGACACAGCCCATCCTGTAGTTACCTCTTGTCATATCCACCTGGGTGCTTTGTGGCCCAGGGCAGATCATCACCCTCTCTGGGCTGCAGGGATCCTTACTGTCTCTGTAGAGGAGCTGGCAAAGGGGGCTTTAGAGGCTTCCAGGCTGTGAAGAAATTCTAAACTGCACCCCTGCGTTCGGTCGAGGCACCTCTCTTTCCCTGGCTAAGTTTGGCATCTTGGGGCTCCTGAGCAGTCTCTCCCATTTACAGAGGTGGAAAGCCCGCCCTATATCCGCTCTTGTGGGAAGTCAGGGGACCCCCTTCCTGTCCACAAACCCTGGCCCGTTGCACACACAGCCCCTCCGCCCCCACCCTCTGTCCCCCCAGACATCGATGAGTGTCACATCTCCCCGGACCTCTGCGGCCAGGGCGCCTGCGTCAACACCCTGGGCAGCTTTGAGTGCAAGTGTTTGCCCGGCTACGCGAGCGGCCTCATGCTGATGAAGAGCTGCCTGGGTGAGTGGAGGCCGGACAGTGGGCAGCGGGAGGGTGGGGGGGCCCTGCAGAGGAGGGCGCAGCAACATTGCTGAGCAGAGGTAGGGAGGAGCTGCCTGCTGGTCTTTGCATCTGGGTGCCGTGGGGCACCGTCATTGTGAGAGAGGCCTGGGGACTGAGAGGTGGGACTGGCTGGCACAGTGGGAGGTTGTGGCTTGAGGAAAGGTTGGGCCCCCCGAGGAGTCTGAGAAATGCTGCTTTTTTTTTTTTTTTTTTTTTTTTTGTGGTACTGAGGGTCGAACCCAGGGCCTCGCACTTGCATGCTTTGCAAGTGCAGGACCACTGAGCTGCACCCCCAGCCCATTTTTTTACTTTTTGAGACAGGGTCTCATTAACTTACGCAGGCTGCCTCTGATCTCGAACTTGGGATCCTCCTGCCTCCACCTCCCGAGCCACTGGGATGACAGGTGTGTGCCACTGCACCCGGCTAGGAAATGCTGCCTTTTAAGAGGCCTCTGGGATGGCATGGCATGGTGGCATACACCTGTGATCCCAGTACTTGGGAAGCAGACACAGGAGGATTGCAAGCTCAAGGTCCCCTGGGGCTAGGCTGCCATACCTTGTCTCAAAAACCAAGAGCTGGAGCCAGGCACATTGGCGCATGCCTTTCATCCCAGCCATTCGGGTGGCTGAGGCAGGAGCATCACAAGTTCGAGGCCAGAGGGAGCCTGTGTAACCAAAATAAAAAATGGCTGGGGGCGCAGCCCAGTGGTAGAATGCTTGCAAAGAAGGTGCGAGGCCCTGGATTCGACCCCTAAATACTGCAAAAAATTATTTTAGAAAATCCAAGACCTGAAGGTGTAGCTCAGTGGTAGAGCACTTGCCCAGCACATGCAAGGCTGTGGTTTCGGTCTTCAAAAGAAAAAAAAATAGTCTTGGGCACCCCCACCCATCTTTCACTTTGTTATTTATTCAATAAGTATTTCACATGCATCTACTGAGGTGGGGCACTGCAGGGAACTTAGCACGGAGCACTGTTTTCTTGGAGTTCATGGCCTCAAAGAGAGACAGACAAGTATTCATAAAATAAATCTCTATGTGGCCAAATTGCCACATGGTCCGATGAGAATGGGAACCTGGGAGATGTGCCCATTCTGTATTGCGTGGAGAGGTGGCTTAGAAGAGTGGGAGGGAATGGGGTGAAGAGAGGCTGAAAGATGGGCAGGAGAAAGAACAGCATGTGCAAAGGCCCTGAGGTGAGCCTGAGGGGTGGGAAGAGATGCTGTGAGGAAAGACAGAGAAGGGGACAATGCATGCAAAGGCCCTGGGGTGCAGCTGGAAGACAAGGAGAGCAAGGAGGTAGGTGATAAAGCTGCCTGCTCCCTGCCCTGGTGCTTGCCTAGTGGCATCACACAGGGTGGGGCTGAGCCTCCTGGCTATCCTTGCTTCAGCTGGTGTGAGGGGCAGTGTGTGGGGTGGCAGAGGTAAGCTTCCAGGGGCCACATCACCCAACCCTCGGGACGCCATCTTCAGCCTGCTCTCTTTTTGCACATCTAGATCTGGATGAGTGTGCAAGGGACCCGCTGCTCTGCCGGGGAGGCACATGCATCAACACGGAGGGGAGCTACAAGTGCCAGTGTCCCCCTGGGCATGAGCTGATGGCTGAGGGCACTGCCTGCGAGGGTGAGTGTGCAGCTGGGCATGCAAAGGCGTGTGGGATCTGGCATAGGTTAGTGTGAGCAGCACCTGTACAAATGTCTGTCATATGAGTGAGGTAGCCGGTGAGTGTATTTGTGTGACTCTCTGAGGATGGGCCTGTGTGAGTGTGCAAGCGTACGTGTGTGTGCGCACACCAGGGGGTGGGAGTGTGTATGTGTGTCCATGTGAGTGTGAAATGGAAAAGTGTTCAAGTGTGTAAACATTCCAGTATGTATCTGTGTGTGTGAGTGGTAGGGGTATTTGCGTGCGCCCATGTGTGTGCATGGGAGTGAGATGGGAATTGTGCTTGTGGCTGTGAGCACACACTTGTGTGTGTCTATATTAGTCGGCTGGTATGTTGCTGTGGCAGAGAAACCAACTAAAACAAAGTTAGAGGGGAAGAGATGGTTTATTGGGAGGCTCACAGTTAGAGGATCTGTCCATAATGGTGGTGGGGCAGGTGGTAGGCAGCTGGCTTTGTGGCACACACCCTCATTGCACGGAGGAGGCAGAGTAGAGACCAGAGCAAGGGCTCCAGGTAAAAAACCTCTGAAGACCCGCCCCCAGGTGCCTCACTTCCGCAAAGCTAGACTCCGCCTCCCAAAGTTTCCACAGCCTCCGCAAACAGCGCCACCAGCTAGAGGCCCAGAGTTCAAACACAAGGCCTTTAGGGGACATGCAGATGCAAACCTTAACAGTACCCGTGCAAAGACAAGAGTCTTTTGTGAATGTGTGTGGGGTGTGTCTATACCAGGGTGAGTGCATGCGTGTGATTCGGTGTGAAAGGTTTTGTGTGTTCGTGAACCCTGAGCGTGAAGGTATCTACAGAGGGCGGGCCCGTTTGCCTGTGAGTGCTTTTGGGTGTGTCTATGTGGACGTGCAAGAGCATGCGAGTGTGTATTTCTGTGCAGGGAGATGTGTTTGTGTGTGTGTGTGAGGGTATGGCTTGTATTTATTTAAGTGTGCACGTGGGTTCAAGTGCACACATGGGCACAGATGCCTGTTTGCACAAGCATGAATGAAGTGAGGTGTTTGTGAGTTTGTCACTGTGCACATGGGCGTGAGCAGGTCCACCAATGGTGAGTGTGTCTGACCATACATTTGTGTGAGGGCGTGTTTGTGAGTGCACAGCTGGGCTCGGGGGCAGAGGGTGCCCATGCAGGCAGTGCAAGCCTTTCGTGTGCACCTGTGCCTTGAGTGTCTCAGGGCCACGGAGATGACAGGTAGGCTGCAGGTCCTCCTCCACCAGGGGCCCTCCTCCGGCCTTGTGTCCCCCTGCAGACATCGATGAATGCTCCCTGAGCGACGGCCTGTGTCCCCATGGCCAGTGCGTCAATGTCATCGGTGCCTTCCAGTGTTCCTGCCACGCGGGCTTCCAGGGCACGCCTGACCACCAGGGCTGCGTGGGTGAGCCAGGCTGGCCCGGGCCCCAGCCGCAGCTCCAAGCCCTTCCGGCCTCCCTTGTGGACCCCACTCCTCTTTTGCCCCTCAATCAGCCCGGGGGTGGGTTCCTCTCCAGCCCCACCCACCTCCCCCCACTGCCCCGCCCCTTTGCCTGCCCCGCCTTCTGCAGATGTGGATGAGTGCCGGGTCCGAAACGGGGGCTGTGACATGCGCTGTGTGAACACTGAGGGCAGCTTCCAGTGCAGCTGCAGCCAGGGCTACTTGCTGCTGCCCAATGGGAAGGCGTGCGCAGGTGGGTGCACATGGCCCAGGGTGGATGGGGCGTGGCCTGTGATGAGTGGGCGTGGTCTGTGGTTGGTGGGCGTGGCCTAGGTGGGGACCCCTGAGAGAAGGGTCAGCTGGGCCCCAGTACAGAGCCTAGGCGGAGCTAACCAGGCTGCTGATCCTCTGGGATGGCATTCCCCACGTCCCTGCCCACCCACAGCCCACTCTCCATCCCTGCTCCCCCAGATGTGGACGAGTGTGAAGGGAGCCCCGACATCTGTGGCTCAGGCCAGTGCACCAACACCCCTGGAGGGCACCACTGCTTGTGTTATGACGGCTTCGCGGCCACCCCGGATGCGAAGATGTGTGTGGGTGAGAAGTGGGACTGGGGAGGTGGAGAAAGCAGCCAGATAACCCCATACGTTTTCCAGGGAGGGACGCGGGCAAGCCCCGGGTCTCGTCCCTCTCACAGATGGTAAAGGGATGGGGGGCTTCAGAGCAGCGCCTGGTGGTCCGTTCTGGGGGCCACCAGCACCCTGAGCCAACTCTCCAAAACCTGTGGGATCCCTTTCATAGAAAAAGTGAAGCTCTGCAAGCCTTCCTCTTCTGGTACATTTATTGAACACTCACTGTATACCCAACACCTATTAGAGACTTGCGCCCTCTTCTCTGAGCCTTTCCCTTTAAGGTCTCTGTAGGTGTCAGGCACGGTGGCTCACGCCCATAATCCCAGCAACTCCAGAGACAGAGGCAGGAGGATCACAGGTTGGAGGCCAGAGGCAGTCTGCGTAGCTAAGGGAGCCCTTAGTCTCAATTTAAAAAACAAAGGGTCTGCGGGTGCCGCTCAAGTGGCAACGCACTTGTAAAGAATGCACAAGGCCCTGGGTTCAGCCCCCTAGTACTAAGATGAAAAAAGTCACTGTAGGCAAACGGTGTTGTTTTGTTTGTGTTGTATGTGTTTTTTTTTTTTTTAATTTGTTTTACTTTTGCAAGTGAAAGTTAAGAAAGAGATGCAGAACTGTTCTCTGAGCCTGGTGTGAGGTCCTCTTGGCTCTTTGTACCATCCTGTCCTCACGTAGCCACAGGTGGTCCTGGATCTTGGGGAGGACATGTGTACTGGGTACCCTGCCAGAACAGAGTTGAGGAGAGAATGGAGAAGTTCCAGGAAGTCATAATGCAACTCGCACCCAAAGATTTATCCAGCCAGTGGAGCTTAAGCGTTTCAGCTCACAATAGCCAGGCGCGGTGATGCACACCTGTGATCCCAGCGACTGGGGAGGCAGAGGAAGGAGGATCGCAAGTTCGAGGCCAGGGGCAGCCTGAGTAACTTAGGGAGTACTTGACTCAAAATAAAACATAAAAAAATGAGCTGGGGTGCAACCCAGTGGTAGAGCACTTGTGCAAAGTATGTGCAAGACGGTGGGTTCAACACCTCAGTAACACACACACACACACACTCACACGCAAAGTGTTCCAGCTCACAAGAACCTTAGGGAGTCCCTCAAAAAAGGACCTTGTGAGCCAACACAGTTACAGAATGTTGCTTATTCCATCTCATCTGTTGGAGAGCTACACTGGCATTAAAGGCTCTGACAAGTCCTGCAGGAAGAAAACCTGGGTAGCTTTGTGGAGCCAACCATCCCCGAAAAGTTTCTGACCGCCTAGTCTTTCCACAACTGCATGCCTGGTGTGTTTCATGCCAGGTCCTCTGTGAAATGCTCCCAGGAGACCCTAGCTTCCCAGTGGTGGTACTGGAGGGAGCTCTCCACCCCTGGAGGCAAAATGAGCAAACGGAACCCCAATTAGGGGACTCTGCGTGACAGGGCACTCGGGAATGCTGGTGGCCTCCCTCCTTCCCTCTCCCCCTTTCTCCGTCATCCTCAGGCCTCGCGTCCTCTTCCTCTGCAGATGTGAACGAGTGTGACCTGAGCCCCGACATCTGTCTCCACGGAGACTGTGAGAATACGCAGGGATCTTTCGTCTGTCACTGCCAGCTGGGCTACGTCATCAGGAAGGGGGCCACGGGATGCTCTGGTGAGCAGGTGCCAGGGACCCTAGGGGACCAGCTTGGAAGCCAACAGCACTGTGCCCACGCCTTGGGGCACAGAGCACAGCCAGAATTCATTCTGACGGATTTCCACTAATGAGACCTCAAGAGAATCAAGTGCCCCGGGGCTCGCCTTAAATAGCCAGGTTGAGAGAGCCTCACGCGGGCATAGCGTTCCCTAAGGCACGTGAGCCTGATGATTTTTGCACGGTACAGGGGTGAATATTTAAACATTTGAATGGCCATAGAATTCGCTTCCCAGAGCTGCTGCAATAATGCACACACACCTGGAGGATTAGGACCCTAGAGTTTCTTCTCTCTCCTCTTGTTGTTGTTAGGTGCCATCGAGCCAGCATCTGACTCATAGCGACCCTACATACAACAGGGGAAACACTATTGTCAGTGCTTCTCTGCTGTTCATAGGGTTCTCAATGGCAGATTGATTTTTGGGAGTGGGTTGCCGGGTCCTTCTCCTGAGGGATACAGAACTCACTCAGAAATGGAAACTCTGGTCGAGAAAGAAATCCTGATTTAACTGTTGACTGGGGGAGTTCCTCTTAGCGTCTACCATGAGTCTCTCATCCTGCTGTCCCAGACTGCTTCTGGGAGTCATGCCTGGTGTGCTCTGGGGCTTCTCGCTCAGGCTCTGAGTGGAGATGGAAGCTGGTTGGGTGGCCGGGCCAGCCCTCCCCTCTTTCTACTGCTACCACCCCGAGTCTCTCTTTCGGGGACCTGGCCCTACCGCACTCCCTCTTCCCTCAGACATGGATGAATGTGAACTTGGCAGACACAACTGTGACGCCCAAGCCTCATGCCTCAACCTCCCCGGGAGCTTCAGCTGCAGGTGCCGGCCAGGCTGGGTGGGAGATGGCTTCCGATGCCATGGTGAGTGCGTGGAGGCAGGGGGCCCTGAAAAGTGGACTAGGGAGGTCACAGCAGTGTGGAGAGGGGTGGTTGGGCCCAGGGGTGTCTGTGGGCCCGCACAGGCCCGGGGTTGGGGGGCCTGCCTCCCCGCAGCCCCCCAGGGCACACGCCCGCAGGCTCCAGGCTCTGCCTCCACAGATCTGGACGAGTGCGCCACACGGGAGCATGTGTGCAGTCCAGCCGCCCACTGCGTCAATGTCCCCGGCTCCTACCGCTGCACTTGCCATCCGGGGTTTGCCGGGGATGGAGTTGCCTGTGAAGGTGAGACTGGGGCCAGAGGCCCCAGAGGGGCAGCCATGGGGCGGGTTCATCGCCCACCACCCCATGGGTGCTGAAGAGACTGCGTGCTCAGCCCACAAGACTGCCTTCCACCTGCCCACCAGTGAAGTGCAGAGTCCCCAGGTGCTCTATCTTCCCTCTCTTCTTCCCCACCCTTCCATCCCTCCCTCCATCACCCACCCACTCCATCCACCCACCTTCCCATCTGTCCATGCTTCCATCCAGTGCACCCACCCCATCCATCCGTTCACCCAATCACCCATCTATCCATCCATCCATCTACCCACCCAGCCGTCCATCCATCCACGTACCTACCTATCCATCCATCCACCCACCTCCCCATCTATCCATCCTTCCATTCATCCGTGCACCCACCCCATCCATCCATTCACCCACCCAGTCCCCCCTCTATCCATCCATCCATCTACCCATTCATCCATCCATCCATCCATCCACCCATCCATCCACCCACCCACTCATCCATCCACATACCTACCCTTCCATCCATCCACCCATCTCCGCGTCTATCCATCCTCCCACTCCATCCATCCATTCACCCCTCTATCCTGCACCTGGCCACATTTACATTATTTCTTATGGAAGAAAGGTGCTTGGCACTTGAAGTGACTGGCACTCAGCCAGCCTTCCAGAATGGACTGTGGTTGAGTGCGAAGGTCCCACTGCACTTTCATGCGTACTAGGCACCGACATCACATACCAGAGCATCAATCCCATTATATATTTTTGTTGTTGGTGGTGCTGGGGGTCCAGCCCAGGGCCTCCCCCATGCTAGCCTCTGCCACTGGGCTACACCCCTACTTCAACTTCATGACTTTTTCAAAGTTGTTGGTGTTGATATAACATTTTCTTTAAAAACACATTCTCATAAGTAAAAATGAGAGTCCACGTAAAGAAGAGCTCAGTGCTGGGTGTGGGGGCGCACGCCTGTGATCCCACAGACTTGGGATCCATCCATCTACCCACCCAGTCATCCATCCATCCATGAACCTACCCATCCATCCGTCTATCAAACCACTTCCCCATCCACCCATCCTTCCATCCATCTGTGTACCCACTCCATCCATCCATTCACTCACCCAGTCATCCATCTATCCATCCATCCATCTGTCCACCCACTTCCCCATCTACCCATTCTTCCATCTGTCTGTGCACCCACTCCATCCGTCCATTCACTCACCCAGTCCATCTATCCACTACCCACTCATCCATTACATCCTTCCTTCCACCCAATCATCCATCGATCCATCCACCCCCCACTCCCCTATCCATCTATTCATCCTCTCACCCACCCACTCACCCACTCATCCATTCACCCACCCACCCAGTCATCCATCCATCCATCCATCCATCTGTCCACCCACTTCCCCATCTACCCATTCTTCCATCTGTCTGTGCACCCACTCCATCTGTCCATTCACCTACCCAATCCATCTATCCACCCACCCACTCATCCATTACATCCTTCCTTCCACCCAATCATCCATCTATCCATCCACCCCCCATCCATCTGTTCATCCTCCCACCCACCCATTCACCCACTCATCCATTCATCCACCCACCCAGTCATCCATCCATCCATCCATCCATCCACCCATCCACCCGCTTATCCACCCTCTCACCCCCATCCATCCCCCTGTCTATCCATTTATCCACCTACCTACTTATCCTTCTGGGCTGGGATTTAGCTCAGTGGGTAGAGCACTGCACTGCAGTCTCTGAGGTCCCGAGATCAATTCCCAGCACCGCAAAAATGGGAGAAGGATGTGGCAATCCACTCCCAGGCAATCCCGAAACAGTCAGCCATTGAAAACCCTATGAGGGTCTCTATGAGTTGGACTCGACGGCACCCAACAACAACAACAACAACAACAACAACAACAACTGATCCTTCTATCCATCCATCCATTTATCCACCCACCCCCATCCATCTGTCCATCCATCCATTTGTCCATCCACTCACCCATCCATCTGTCCGTTCACCCATTCATCCTTATGACCCGCCAGCCAGCCACCCTCTACTCGTCTGTCCTGTCCTTCTTCTTCTTCCCCAAGTGCTGAGTGGCTCAGTCCTGGTGCTCTGGGCAGACCCCAAGTGCTGCATTGCTCCTCTTTTCCCCCAGCCCTGGGGGGTTGAACCCAGGGTCTCACGCATTGCTCTACGAAGGCTCCACCACTGAGCCCCACTCCCAGCGCCTTTTGTAGTTTTTACCTTGAGACAGCGTCTCACTAAGTTGCTTAGGCTGCCTCTGGCCTCGCACCTGTGATCCTCCTACCCAAGCCTCTTGAGTGCTGGATTTGTAGGCAGGCACCCCCATGCCTGGCCTCTCCCTTGGACTTTGAAGTGCACAGGACACTTGCTAACCTCCTGGCAGACCCCTGCCCTGGATATTGAGCGACCAGGTCCCGTCTCTGCTTATCTGCGGTCTCCATGTCCAAGGCTATCTGTCGCCTCCCTGGCCTTGTCTTGGTCACTTGCCCACTCCAAGTTGGGGTCTGAGTGCCTAGTGCTCGCCTAGGACCCTGGGTGACAGCGTTGAAGCGCCTGGGAACTCTGCCCATCTGGCATGGGTCCCAGCTCAGGTGGCCCCCAGCGCTTGTCCCTTGGGGCCCCTCAGACAGGGATGAATGTGCGGAGGACATGGACCTCTGTGAGAACGGGCAGTGCCTCAACCTACCTGGACGCTACCGCTGTGAGTGCGAGATGGGCTTCAGCCCCACCGAGGACCACCGGGCCTGCCGGGGTGAGGCCCTGGCCCAGTGAGGTGGGGGGCAGGGCAGGAGGGGCCCCAGGGCGGGCTGACCATGGGGTTCCTGCAGATGTGGACGAATGTGCTTCCGGGAACCTCTGTGTGTTTGGGGCCTGCGAGAACCTGCCCGGAATGTTCCTCTGTGTCTGCGACCGTGGCTATGAGCTGGACCGAGGCGGCGGGAACTGCACAGGTGTGGGGGTGACTGGGCGGGGGGAGGGGGCTTGTAAGACTGCGGTGGGGGAGCACGGCTCACCCCCTTAGTGTCTTCCCCTGACCCTCTGCCTAGAGCGGTCCTCTGTTGCTCCCTGTCTTCATCACCTGCTTTCTGGCCCCCTCCCAGCCCAGGAATAAATGCATCGGATGCGTGAATCACCCCCTCTACCATATCTGCCAAATTGTCCCTCTCTGGAGAAGGGTCTTGTTTGTTTCCGTTCCTTTGTTTGTTTTTGTGGTGCTAGGGCCAAACCTAGAGCCTCGCACATACTTTGTGATTGCTCTACTGCTGAGCTGCACCCCCAGCCCCTTTTTTTTTTTTTTTTTTTTTGCGGTACTGGGGTTGAACCCAGGGCCTTATGCCCGCATGCTCTGCAAGTGCTGGACCACTGAGCTGCACCCCCAGCCCATTTTCTTTACTTTTTGAGACAGGGTCTCGCTAAATTACGCAGACTGCCTCTGGTCTCGAACTTGCGATCCTTTCGCCTCGGCCTCTGCCTCCCACGCCACTGGGATTACAGGCGTGCGCCACCTCGCCCAGCGCTCCCATTTTTCACTTTTTATCTTTGGGATAGCTTCTACCTGAGTTGCACAGGCTGCCTCTGGCCTCCAACCTGAGATCCTCCTGCCTCAGCCTCCTGAGTTGCTGGGAGTATGGACATGAGCCACCACACCCAGCCACTCCTGTGTTTCAAAAAATGAGCTGATGGCCAGGTGCGATGGCGCATGCTTATAATCCCAGTGACTTGGGAGGTGGAGGCAAGAGGATTGCAGGCTTGAGGCCAGAGGCAGCCTGCATAATTTAGCAAGACCCTGTCAAGATAAAAATTGAAAAATGGGCTTGGGGTACAACTCAATGGTAGAGCACTTGTGTGATGCCCTGGGTTCAAACCCCCAGTGCTAAAAAAAAATAAAAAAGGAAGGAAGAAAGAAAGGAAAGGAAGGAAGAAAGGAAGGAGAAAGAAAATGAGCAGATGGCACATGTTTTTTGGCATTATGAGCCGTGGGTCTCTGTTGCTGCCACTCAGCTCTGCTACTGTGGCTGAAAAGCAGCCACAGACAACACATAAATGAATGCCACCATGTGACAATAAAGTTTCATTTATTATTTTATTTATTTATCTGGCAGTACTAGGTAGAGGGGGTGAACCCAGGACCATATGCATGCTTTGCAAGTGTTCTACCCCTGACCTGCACCCCCAGCCTATTTTTAAAACTTCCATCTAGAGACAGGGTCTCACTAAGTTACACAAGCTGCCTCTGGCCTCAAACTTGCGATCTTGCCTCAACCTCCTGGGTTGCTGGGATTACAGGCGTGAGCCGCCGCCACTGCACCTGTCTTCAATAAAACTTTATTGACACAATCAAGCGGTGGGCCAGACCACAGGGTAGAGTCTGCCACCTCCCAGGTTAAGCATGTTTTCTAAATCTGAGTTTTGTGTATTGGCTGTGGGGAAGCCAGGGCATGGAAGACATAAAGGGGTTAACCTCCACGCTGAGCTGAATAGAGCAGGGGAGGGAAGAGGGTTGGATGGGCCAGGGTAGACTCTGGAGGGCCTGCTCCCTCAGGTTGCTTCCCAGGGAAGGACACAGACTTGTCCCACAGCACAGCAACCCAAGAGTGGACCCCAAGTGAGGGCTGTGGCTTCCCAGGAGGAAACTGGGAGGAAAAGGTGTGAGGCAGGGCTCCAGGCTAATGACGGCGTGTGTCTCCCACAGACGTGGATGAGTGTGGTGATCCCGTGAACTGCATCAACGGCCTGTGTGTTAACACCCCTGGCAGCTACCTCTGCAGCTGCCCTCAGGACTTCGAGCTAAACCCAAGCCGGGTGGGCTGTGTTGGTGAGTCCATGCTGGGCCTCAGTGGGGGGACTCTGGGGTCAGCAGAGCTGGGTAGGGCTGGGGCCTGGGTCATCCAGGATGTCAACCTCTACCAATCTTCCTGTTCCTGACAAGCAGGATGTTTGCCAGTTGGTAGCCAGCATGAGTGTCCTTGTCACCTGTTGAGATACAGCCTTGTGGTCTAGAAACACAGAGTCCTGTGCACACATAATTTCACACACTTGAATGTGGGCACGCACTCGCCCCCTGCCCGGCCCCCGTACACAGAGGCACACAGTTACACATCCAAGGTTACATGCACAGACACACAGTTACACACAGGCAGTAGTCACACACGGAAACAGTTACACACAGTCCCACCAGAGACAGTGTCTCCTAAATTACGCAGGTTGCCTCTGGCCTCAAACTTGGGATCCTCCTGCCTCAGCCTCCCAAGTTGCTGGGATTACAGACGTGAGCCACCGCCACTGCGCCTGTCTTCAATAAAACTTTATTGACACAATCAAGTGGTGGGCCAGATTACACACAGGCACAGATACACATGCACAGAACATGGAGACCATAGTTATACCCACAAAACTGCATGCCTGGGCACGCAGGGGCCAATGGAGGGGACCACAGTCGCCCATGCATAGGCACATGGTCACGTGCACAGAGGAGCACCTGCGCAGTTTTTACTCCACGGCTGGCTAACCTTTCCTTTCTGCCTATCCAGACACCCGGGCTGGGAACTGTTTCCTGGACACCCAGGACCGTGGGGACAGCGGCCTCTCCTGCAGTGCAGAGATTGGAGTTGGCGTCACCCGAGCCTCCTGCTGTTGCTCCCTGGGCCAGGCCTGGGGCAACCCCTGTGAGCTGTGCCCAATGGGCAACACCAGTGAGTCCCTGCAGGGACCAAGGAGCTTAAGGTTCACCTCTGCTCACAGAAGGCTTTTAGGGGCCAGGGACACTGATAACCAGGAAAGGCAAGGGGCTCATCACAGATTATATGGCACGTTCATGGCCTCTTTGGGGCCAGGCATCTCTCCGCGGCCACTGTCTGCAAATTCTCTGTGTGTTTGTATTCTGTCCCTTGTTCAGTCAGTCAATAAACGTTGGGAGTTCTATGCCTAGTGCTGGGGACCAGGGACCCAGAAAAGGACAAGCCACAGATGCTGCACACTGCCCGTCACCTGGGAACCCATGGGCCTAGAACTGTGAGAGTTGAGCTGTCTATCCCAGGGGTCTGTTTGAGGCTTAAGGGTGTCCCAGGAGAAAGCCCTGGAGAAGAGGGTCAGGGAAGTCTTCCAGCAGGAGGAAGCTTCAGAGAGGTTTTGAAGGCTGAGTAGTTTTCCTTATAGGATAGGGGGAAGGGTGTGTGATGCGCTGGGAACAGCATATGCAAAACCACCGACGCGTCTGTGTTGAACGTGAATCCACACGTGCACGCACCCCCCACACACCCGTACTGAATCCCCAGGTGACCCCAGGACCGGCCAAGGTCTCTTGGCCCCAAGAGGCCAAGAGAGAGATACGCACCTGTAGTTGATACAGCAGGGGGATGGGAGGCCTGTTCTTGAGCCCTTTTTTGGGGAACCCCCTCTCCTGTTTCCTCTAGGCTTTGCCCAAATGTCCTCCCCCACAGCCCCTCACAAGAACGCGTTTCCTTTCCAGCTGAGTACAAAACCCTGTGCCCCGGGGGCGAGGGCTTCCGGCCCAACCCCATCACCGTCATTCTGGAAGGTGAGTGTCCGACAGACCATCCTTCTGTCCCCTCCCTGCCGGTCTTTCTCTGACTTGGGCAGCCTGGGGGACACGTCCTCCCACCCTGAGGCCGGGCAGCAGAACCTGACCACTCTTTTAGTTGGCACTGAATTTTTAATTTGCTGTCAGCCTTTTCTTCTTTCGCCTGTTGGCTTACTGATCCATCCATCCATCCACGCATCTGCCTATTCTCCATCCATCCACTCTCTATCCATCCACTCATTGAGTTCCAGTTCACGAACCATCCATCCATGCCTGTCTTCTTGTCCATCCGCCATCTTCCATCCATCCCACCCATTCATCCATCCACCATCCTCCATTCACCTCCACCCACTCTCCAACATCCTCCATCTGTCCCCTTCCCCGTCCACAATCCATCCATCTATTCTCTATCCACCTACCTCCACCTGCTCATTCTCTATCCATCCATCCCTTGATTTCCCATTCACCTTCTATCCATCCCCACCCACACATCCATCTACCATCCTCCATTCACCTCCACCCACTCACCCACCCATTATCCTCCATCCATCTCCTTCCATCTGTCTCCATTCCTGTCCACAATCCATCCATCCATTCCCCATCCACCTCCACCTGCTCATTCCGTATCCATCCATCTCTTCTTCATCTTTGCCCCACCTCCTCTCCACTGCTCATGCCCATCCATCCATCCGTCCATCCATCCACATCCATCTACCTCCATCCATCCATCTGTTCCCATCCATCCATCTCTCACCTATGTATCCATCCGTCCGCCCCCATCTATCCATCCTTCATTACTCATCCATCCACACACCCACCCACTACCCCCTCTCCATCCATTCATTCATTCATGCACCCATCCACTCACCCCCATCCATCTCTCCCATCCTTCTGTCCATCCACCATCCATTTATCCAGCTACCTCTCCACTCATTTCCATCCATCTAATCCCTCGTCCACCTATCCCCTATCCACCCATCCATCTGTCCATTCCTCATCCACCCATGCCCCAAACTCCCATCCATCCACCCACCCGTCTCCCATCCCCCTATCCCTTTCCCATCTATCCACCCATCTCCTCACCTCCCCCATCCATCCATCCATCCATCCACACATTCTCTCTCTTCCCTTGGCCCCCGTGTTAACTCCCCTGTCCCCACCATATTTGTCAGTACTGACCTTGGGGAAGGATGAGACTGGAGAAGGCACTTGAACCTGGTTGAGCCGTCAGGGGAGGGAGCCTGCTCTCACAGATGGGAAGGGGGTTGTTGAACTCAGGCCAGCATGGACTCAAGCGACAGACTCTTCAGTTGTTCGACAGCTCTGGGCTAGCTCTTGGGGATTCCTAAAGAAGCCCAGGAGAGCCCAGCAGCCATCCTGTGGGTGTCCCCCAAACCTTGTGCTTGAGTTTAGCTCTGAGCTTGGTGTCTCTGTTTCCTGACAGACATCGATGAGTGCCGGGAACTGCCTGGGTTGTGCCAGGGAGGTGACTGTGCCAACACCTTTGGCAGCTTTCATTGCGCCTGCCCGCCTGGCTACCACCTCCGCGAGGACACCCGCGTCTGTGAGGGTGAGTGTGGGCGGGCTCTTCCTTCCTGCCCTGGCCTCCTGCTCAGCCGGGCTCCATAAGCGTAAGAGCTGGGAGGGAAGGCCGTGTCTAAACACCTCGCTTGCCTTCTGCCTCCTCCGCCTCCATCTCTCCCCTGACCCTCAACCCATGTGGAAGCGACCTGGCTTTACAGCAGCAAGCACGCTGCTCAGCCCTGGGGCCCATGCTGAGCAAGGCCCAGAGCTAACGGGGAAGGAGAAAGGGTGAGGCAGGACTGTCCCCCCTTCTCTTAAAGAGCATTTCACCTGTATCTACTGTTTCTAGCCTGTATCCATAGCCCTATGGCTTCCAATCCTGTCAGATCTCAGAAGCTAAGCAGGGTCAGGCCTGGTTAGTCCTTGGATGGGAGACCTCCTGGGAACACCAGGTGCTATAGGCTTGGGAGAAGGATCCGGAAACCCACTCCCAAAAATCAATCAGCCATTGAAAATTGTATGAATAGCAGAGAAGCACTGACAATGGTGTTTCCCCTGTTGTATGCAGGGTTGCTATGAGTTGAATACTTGATGGCACCTAACAACAACAAAAACTACTACTGTTCCTGTTTGAACATCATAGTCATGGGCAGCAGCTAACCTGGTGTCTAGGACTGGGAGTCACCTCTGTGCTGTTGTTGTTGTTGTTGTTAGGTGTCGTCAAGTTGGTATCCAACTCATAGCAACCTGACGTACAGCAGGTGAAACACTATTGTCAGTGCTTCTCTGCTATTCATAGGGTTTTCATTGGCTGATTGATTTTTGGGAGTGGGTTGCTGGGTCCTTCTCCCGAGCCCATAGAACCTGGTGTTCCCAGGTGGTCTCCCATCCAAGTACTAACCAGGCCCAACCCTGCCTAGTTTCCTAGTTCTGCCGGGATCAGACACCACAGGGCTATGGCTGCAGGCCACCTCTGTGCTAGGCCCCCTCATTTGTTTCCCAATCACCACAATGGCCCCATGAGGGAGGTGTTCCTGTTATGATCCCATTTTTCAGATGCAGAATCTGAGGCTCAAGGAGATTAAATGACTTATCCAGAAGCACCAGCTAGGAGTGCTGGCAATCAGCTCTGAGACCAGCCATTCTGACCCTCGAGCCTCAGCTCTTTTGATGCAATACACCCAATGCATTCACACATCCATCCATCCATTCATTCATCCATCCATCCATCAGTTCATCCATCCATCCATCCATCCATTCATTCATCCATCCATCCATCCATCCATCCATCCATTCATCCATTCATCCATCCATCCATCCATTCATCCATCCATCCATCCATTCATTCATCCATCCATCCATTCATCCATCCATCCATCCATCCATCCATCCATCCATCCATCCATCCATCCATCCATCCATCCATTCATCCATCCATCCATCCATCAGTTCATCCATCCAATCATTCATCCATCCATCCATTCGTTCATTCATCCACCCATCCATCAGTTCATCCATCCATCCATTAATTCATCCATCCATTCATTCATTCATCCATCCATCCATCTGTCCCTCTATTCATCCATCCATCTACCCACTCATTCATTCTTCCATCCATTCATTCATGCATCCTTTCCTTCCTTTTAACCAGTATTAACTGAGCATCTCCATACTGCCAGACTTGGAAATCAGCATAGAGACGATTGCAGCCCACACACGTTCAGCCTTCTGACATTGCTAGTGATGTCTCCACTTTCATTTCTGTTTTGAGTCACTCTTCAGCACCTGCATCATTTTGACATTCCCACCAACAGCACAGATGAGTTGTTAACATGTTGTATCCCAGCCCTCTGTTGGCTAGTATTTTGTGGAGGGGCTTTATATTTTTATATCTATGTTGTTGTTGTTGTTAGGTGCCGTCGAGTTGGTATCCGACTCATAGCAACCCTACATACAACAGGCGAAACACTATTGTTAGTGCTTCTCTGCTGTTCGTAGGGTTTTCAATGGGGGATTGATGTTTGGGAGTGGGTTGCCGGGTCCTTCTACCAAGCCTGCGGCACCTGGTGTTCCCAGGCAGTCTCCTATCCAAGTACTAACCAGGCCTGACCCTGCTTAGCTTCCAAGATCTAATGGGATTGGATGCCACAGGGCTACAGCCGTAGGCTTTATATCTATATTAATGAGAAAATGCCTGCAGCCATACCACTGTGGCATCTGACCCTATCAGATCTCAGAAGCTAAGCAGGGTCAGGCCTGGTTAGTCCTTGGATGGGAGACCACCTGGGAACACCTGGTGCTGTAGGCTTGGGAGAAGGACCCAGCAACCCACTCCCAAAAATCAATCTGCCATTGAAAACCCTATGAATAGCAGGGCAGCACTAACGTTAATGTTTTACCTGTGTACATAGTGTTGCTATGAGTCAAACACCGACTCTATGGCACCTAACAACAACAACAATTTATGAGAAATATTGTTCTAGCCGGGTGCGGTGGCGCATGCCTGTCATCCCAGCGACTTGGGAGGTGGAGGCAGGAGGATTGCAAGTTCGAGACCAGAGGCAGTCTGCATAACTTAGCAAGACCCTGTCTCAAAAAGTAAAAAAATGGGCTGAGGGCGCAGCTCAGTGGTCCAGCACTTGTAAAGCATGCAAGCTTGATGCCCTGGGTTCAACCCCCAATACCGCAAAAAAAAAAAAAAAAAAAAAAAAAAGAAAAGAAATATTGTTCTGCAGATTCTTGTATTTTCTCTGTCTTTGGTATCAAAATAATGCTATTTTTGACCATCCACCAAGAGGCATTGTTTAGTATCCACATAGTTTCCTGGTTTTTCTTTTTTTTTATTAGAAATTTTTAATGTATATCATAATGTGATTCATTTTGACATACTTTTCGTTGTGACAATTTTCATATATGCAATTTGATAAGCATTATACATATAGGTTACCCCTTACCCTCCTCTATGTTTCCCCCCTCCCCCCTTCCTATCTAAGTTTCCCATCCAAGTCTTCTCTATCTTTT
>VMDO01003222.1:0-69313 GCA_007922755.1 Pedetes capensis
TTACGCAGACTGCCTCTGGTCTCGAACTTGCAATCCTCCTGCTTCTGCCTCCCAAGCCACTGGGATTACAGGCGTGCGCCACCGTGCCCAGCATATTTTCATTTCTCTAAGCAAATACTTAACACTTAAATAGTACTGTGCTTCTGGGGTCACATGGCACACTGGTCCATTTTGACTCCACAATACCAATTAAGGGATGACAGTAGAATTGGTGGGTCATATTGTAGAATGTACATTTAATTTCGGGGGAAAAATTGCCAAACCATTCTCCAAAGAGATTGTACCTTCGGCAGCAGCCAGTGAGAGCTGCAGCTGTTTCGTGATCTCACCGTTTGATGCGGGTAGTCCTTATTCTAACAGATGGCACCTCTACTGACCATTTGTGTATCTTCTTTAGCGAAGCACCTGTTTAAACTGCTCAAGTCTACACTCTAGCAAACATACAGCTGTGTACCCACAACCACCATTCCAAAGTTCCTTGTGTCCTTTGGTATTGAACCCAACCCCACCCGGTCCCCAGCAACCACTCACCTGTTTCCTTCCCATAGTTTTGTCTTTTCCAAATTGTCATATAAATGGAATCAGAGCATTTATAGCTTAAGCATAAAACATTTGAGACTCATTCATGTTGGGTTAGCTTGCTCCTTTCATTGCTGAGTAGTATTCCAGTGAAGCTATTTATTCGTTCACCAGCTGAATGACATTCGGGCTGTTCTTAGCTTCTGGAGATTAGGAGAACCACCATGGTAAGCGTGCACACACACACTTTTGTACCAGCATAGCTTCCCAGTGTCTTAGGGAAATAACTTGAAGTGGGACTGAGTTGTATTATAAACACAGATCTCTTAGGTTTTCTTGAAGTATGGATTTGTAAGAAATTTTCAGGCTTGGTTTCAGTGTGGCTATTCCACTCTGTGGGCTGGGATTTAGCTCAGTTGGTACAGCGCTGTGCTGCAGTCTCTAAGGTCCCGAGTTCGATTCCCAGTACCGCAAAAATGGGAGAAGGATGTGGCAACCCACTCCCAAAGCAATCCCGAAACAGTCAGCCATGGAAAACCCTATGAGGGTCGCTATGAGTCAGATTCGACATGACGGCACCCAACAACAACAATTCCACTCTGCATCCTTACCCACAGGGTGTCTCCGTTACTCCACAGGTTCACCAGCATTTGGCGTTAGCAGGGTTTCCCGTTTTCGTTTTGTTTTGAAGACATTCTAGTAACTGTGCACTAGTAGCTCATTATGGTTTTTCATTTCTCTGATGACTAGTTTTGTTGAACATCTTTCATGTGGTTAGTTGCCATCTGTATATCTTAAAATGTCTACTCAAATCTCTTGCCCATTTTTAAATTGTTTTTCCCATATATTATTTAGTTTTAAGAGTTCTTCCTATATTCTGAATAAGTCCTTTATTAGACATGTTTTGCAAAGGTTCCTCCCAGTCTCTGACTTGTCTTTTCATTCCCTTATCGTTTAAAGAATAGATTTTTCACTTTTATGAAGTCTGACACTATTTTTTCTAAAGACAATGCTTTGGTACCATATCCAAGAAATCATTGCATAACCCCAAATCACAAGAAAACTTTCTCCTCCATTTCTTTCTAGAAGTTTTATAATTTAAGAATTTAAAGTTAAGGTCTATGACCCATTTTGAGTTAATTTTTGTACATAGTACGGAGTATAAAAAATACGGACATCCAATTGTTTCATCACAATTTGTTGAAAAGACTATCTTTTCTCCATTGAATTGGCTTTGCACCTTTGTCAAAAATCAATTGACCATCTATGTGTGGGGCTATTTCTGGACTCTGTTCTGTCCCATTGATCTATGTCTATCCTTTCACAATACCACATTGTCTTGATTACCACAGCTTTATAGAAGTCTTGAAGTCAGGCAATGCAATCTTCTAGCTTTGTTCTTTTTGAAAATTGATTTGGTTTTTCTAGGTTCTCTGCATTTCCATATAAACTTCACAATCAGCTTATTTAAATTTTGACTAAGATGGCACTGAATTCATAAACTAATTTAGGGAAGACAAACATCTTAATAGTCTTTTAATACCTAATACAGACCTCTAATTTCTCTCAGAGTTGTTTTGTAGTTTTCAGTGTATAATCCTACACATTTTCATCACCTAAAGTATTTGATGTTTTTAAAGCTATTATAAATGGTACTGAGTTTTAAACTTCATCTTCCAATTGTTTGTTGCTAACATATAAGAATCTGCAGCCTTACCACTGTAGCCTCCGATCCCATCAGATCTGGGAAGCTAAGCAGGATAGGGCCTGGTTAGTACTTGGATGGGAGACCACCTGGGAACACCAGGTGCTGTAGGCTTGGGAGAAGGACCCAGCAACCCACTCCCAAAAAACAATCAGTCATTGAAAACCCTATGAATAGCAGAGAAGCATTGACAATAATGTTTTGCCTGTTGTACATAGGGTTGTTATGAGTCAGACACTGACTCAACAGTAACTAACAACAACATATAAAAATACAGTTGATCTTATAACTTGTAGCCTTGTTGAATTCACTTATTTTCATAGCTAGTTTTTTGCTTGTTTGTCTGAAATAAATTACACAGGGATTTTCAAAATCATACTTTTTGCAAATAAATGTTAAGTTCTGGGTTTGGATTAATTTAACTGTTTGAAACTCTAAAAGATGGATGCTTTTTAATGATTAGAATGTGTCAAAAAAAAAAAAAAAAAAAAAAAAAACCCTTGGAGAAAATTCACTTTAATTGCATGAGTTGAGTTGAGATGGCAAAATTTTGAGTTTTCTTGCTGGATAAGCACTTTTTGTTAGATAAGCACTCTCTTCTCACAAAGGATGGTGGGAGGCTGCTGCATCACAGGCTGCAGAATTCAGGGCTACAGACACAGTCTGCAAGAACAAGGGCAGGCCTGGCAACTACCAGCATACCAGGCAGGGAGAGGGCAGACCTCTACTCTCTAGTACCCAGGTACTACTCTACACTTACGGTGAGATCAGTCCCTCAGCCTGGTAAACCGTGCCTGGGTTTCACCCATGACTTTTCAAAGAGCTCGAGACTGCATCTGTGAAAGAGCTCCAGGCAGTGGGACTGTTGGTAGCATTTTTCCCACTAGCACAGAGCCCTGAGAGGTCTCTACTTCAGGTAACCGGCTACCCGACAGTAACAAACACACGGCAGTGTCTGACACGTAAAACCAAAGACCCCTGCTTAACAGGGAGTTAACACCAAGTTCACCAAGCTTCTGGCTCCATCCCTGAAGTACACAGAAACAAGGAGGCAGATCATCAGATGAGAGACTTGAGTTTAGAAAGTATTTCTGCCACCATCTGATTTTTCTTCCATCGTGAAATCTTGCACAATTTGACTAAGGTCCTCAACAGCTAGGACTTGTCTGAAGCCAATTACTGCCTCCATCACAAAAGCCAAGTCATTATTTATCATGCCAGTGTTTTCGCCCAGTAGCTTCAGACACTTCACTACGAGGTGGTAAAACTGTACCTCTATGTGCATGTCCTCTTGTTGTCATTAGGTGCCATCGAATCGGGTATGACTCATGGTGACCCTATGTACACAGAACTCCCTGATTCTGTGCCAGGCACACCATCTTTTTTTTATGCTTAAGCTCATACATATAATTTTTTAACAGAGAAATAGCTCTCGAGCACTCCACTGCTATTCTATCAAACGCGAGGCAAGTGATTGCTGAGTTCCCAATTATGTTCAACCTTAAATCACACTGTTGGGTCTGATTGTATATCCAGCCCCACAGGGAGCTGTGCAAAGGCATATATTTGGCAAGCTTTCAAACCGTGGCAACAAAACATGTGCTGGGGAAAATGATTCAAAATATTAAGAAAGCAGTCACTTATTTGAGAGAGCCTGCTCACGTGAGACAATAAGCTGCTTCCCAGAATAGGCCCCATCCATCAGGGGAAACACTGTACCCAGCGCACGGGGGTGGGAGCCGGCCTCGCAACCATCACAGCGCCATGAGGATTATTTATCATCCGCAGTGCATCGGGGTGGATAAGCAGGCTGGGCACGCTTCCATGACGGTGCAGAGCTGTGACGGGCGGCAGGCCCCCACCGCGGAGCAGTGCCCAAGGTGCAGATGACCTCACAGATTGCGCAGACATATTCGATTTCCCCTTCTGAGCCACAGAAGAGCACACGCGGGCACACCGCGCACAAAGGTAACGGACAGTGACGGAACCTCGGTGCTAAGTGCAGATCATCCACTTCTCTGTTAAAAACATAACACTACTACTTCCTGCAAGACAAACCATCAATCAGGGGCCATCCTGAAGATCTGCTGCATGTCAAGAGGCTAGGGCTCCTTCTATGAATCAGGCTAGTGGGGCCATCTGAGCTCAGCCAGTGGAAGAAAGGAGATTCCACTGAGATGCGGCTCAGGAAAATCTTCCAGTACCTCTCCTGAGCAGGCCCTGGAAACCCACCTTACCACCCTGAGAGCCCAACTCACATGCCAATTCCAGCACCCAGAAGACAGAAATGACTGTGTCCTCCTTTTACAACTGAATCTGAGGAATGGGCATCAGACGGATCCTGTTAAATAGACATAATAGTTTTCTCCGTATCAAGACACTAAAACTTTAACAAATCCTTAAACTCTTCCACTTTAATCAGGAAACCACGGTGCCAAAACAAGGAACATGAAACCACAGTTCCTCAACTGAACCTCTGGAATCTCCACTTTCCTCAGGTAACAACTTAAGAGTCACAAGGTTTTCAGACACCCTTAGACATGGCACCTCCAAAGATGGGGGAATTATGGACTAGCAGCTAGCCAGAGATTTCTGCAACTATCTTAGCCATGGAAATACAAGGTAGGAAAAGAAAAGCACGCAGTCTGTTAGCAGAAAATTATTTTGACTTTCTTAAGGCTGGGAAAAGAGAAATAGTAACAACTGGCTACTCTTTCCCTTGCTAACACTCAGGGCCAGTTAAATGCAACCAGGATGTCCACTAGTGCTGATGCCATTTCTGCTCAGTAAGTTTGACAATTTTCAAGCATTTTGGGTTGGTTGGTTGCTTGTTTTGGAGATACCAGGGGTTGAACCCAGGGCCTCAGGCATGCTTTTTGTAAGTACTCTACCACTAAGCCACACCCCTACCCCTAGCCCATTTTAGCTGGCTGCCTCTGGCCTTGACCTTGCAATCCTCCTGTCTCCACATCAAGTCATAAACATTTAAGTTTTAATTAACATATTCAGAATATGTGTCAAAGATAATGTCAAATGTGCTAACTTCTGATCATCTGGTCATCTAGGTGGGAAAGGCATTGACCTTCAAATACTTGTCAGGATCAATGACCACCAGGAGCTGGTATATATGGGAATAGGTTTAGAACACAGTTCTAAATCACAGTTGACTAAATCACCACGTTAACTTCAAAAGCAATCAATCAAAGGGCTGAATCAGAAAAGCAATACAACTTGGAGGCTTACAGTTGATGATTTCTCCTAGCGCTTCCAGCAAAGGCAGGTTCACTGGGAATACCAGTGACTGACAGGCCTGCTCACTGCTTTGCATCTAGGACACTTCAGGCTCTGGTCAAAACCACTTTCCAGCCCCAACCTCCTCCCTCCACACGCCTTGACCCAGAGGAGACCAGGCACTTGGCAGCTCTGCCTGTGTCAACCTGTCCCACCCCTCCAGGTCTGACCTGGCTTCCACTCAGGCAGCTGTAGGTACCCAGCAGAGTCAGGGCAGCTATACTTGGGTGACATGAAGCTCCAGTCAGACATGTTGTTGCTGTTGGGTGCCGTCAAGTCGTGGCCGACTCATAGTGACCCTCAGAGGGTTTTCGATGGCTGTTTCGGGATTGCCTCAAGAGTGGGTTGCCACGTCCTTCTCCCAGTTTCACAGTGCTGGGAATCAAACCCGGGACCTCGGAGACTGCAGAGCATCGCTCTACCAACTGAGCTAAATCCCAGCCCCCAGTCAAATATAAGGGCATGATTTTCTCAAACTGAGTCTAATAAACTGATGCCATCAAAAGCAACTCCAATTCTCCCACTCTGGGCCCATGTTCCTAGGTCTCAGCTCTAAAGAAAGTCTACTTCACCATAAGCTAACAGAGAAGCCACTCTTTTCACTTGTAAAACCCAACTACTGTAGTAGTACCCTCATAAATGCGGCAAGGAGGACGGAAAATTGCACAGAGAGCTGTTGTCTGCAGACAGGTCTCCTGAGTTCTACAACCTGGTCCCCCCACGACCACATTCAAGACCAAAGTCACCGCTTCTGCAGACAGCCTGCTGTGGCGCAACAGGTTTGACTGCATTGGAAGTGTAATTCCTTTCTTCCTAAGGAAGCTGAGCTCAAAGGTTTCAACTACTTCTGAGCACCTCACAATTTCAAAAGCCTCAGTATCCTCCTCCAAAAACTCTGGGTACTGCCAGGAGGAAAACCGAGGGAGCTGAAAGCTGCTCGCCAAAGTTGAGATTTCTGCAAATACTTGTGTCTGAACAGATCTGTTGTTTGGCTCAGAATGTGGAACCTAGAAAGCGTCCCCATCGGGCTCCTAAGAAAGATGCCACAGGAAGTCCCAGAGAATGCCATCTGGCTCTCAAGTTGATTGTCAGTTCAAATTCAGACTCTTGCAGAGGGAGGCAGCGCTAGCTCACTGCCCCCAGCAAGAAGGCCAAACACCTAGTGAGCTCCTAGCAGGGAGCGAGGACCCAGCACAGAAACTCGGCTGCATCAACTGGGTGGAGCTTCGAGAACCACTTCCACAGCTTCATGACACACAGGCTGATTTTGTTTAAGCACAGCCACGGTGTGAACCCCCAAATTTCAACTTCCAACCCTCAAGGCAAGATTTACATCAGTGTTTCCCAAACATATCCGAGGAAACACTAGCAAAGCCTTCCTGACAACCCTGTAGGACCCAGCTGTACAGGTGAGGCCCCTGAGGACGCTAGCGGTCTGTGGCGCTCCCTTCCCGATCCCTTTGCTCACTGGGTGTCTGTGCGCTCCTGGGAGCTCTGGCTGCTGGGAACACCGTGGAGACAGGCAGGCCCTGCCCTGGGAGAGCTGGTGGCGTGGGGAGGAGACAAGGACCAGATGGGAGAGAGATGAGACGGCATCTGACAGTAACCCATGCTGTGGAGGACACACGATCGCCACATGCACGAGCAACGGGGACGGTGGGAGCCCAAGGCATTGGAAGAGGGTCTTGGGGAAATGACATCTGGGGCGAGCCCCAACTGGCACGGAAGATGAGGGGTGCGGGGGGAACACACCAAGTAGAGGAAGCAGCCAATGCTCCAGGTGCTACAAGTATGGGAGGGGCTGCGTCCCCAGAAGGAAGGGCCGACGGTGGAAAATGAGTGACAAGGCAGGCTGAATGTACTCCACATAGAGGGAAGTCACTAAGGGGCTTGGACAAGCTGACGACCTCATCCTACTCATCTTTAATAGACACCCTGACCCCCGAATGAGGGAGCAACACTGGAGGCACGGAGTCCAACAGGACACTGGGGCAGATGTCCAGGCAGAGAAAAGGTAGTGGCTGGGACTGGGGTGGTAGAAATAGCCATCAGAACCTGACACACCCTGGAAGAACAATTTACAACTTACTGAGGGACTCTGTCTACAGCGGGAAAAGGGGCGGATCGAGGCTACTCCGAGCCTCTGCCTTGAACTGTGCTGTGTACGTTAACCCTAGTCTTCATTTTCTTTTTCCTTTTATTGTCATGTATCTAGTCTTTATTTTTTTTTCCTTTGCTTTTTGTTTGTATGTTTTTTTCTTTTTGAGATAGGGTCTCGCTATGTAGCCAGGCTGTCCTGGAATTGGTGATCCTCCTGCTTCCACCTCCCGAGTACAGGGACCACGGGCATGGGCCACCACACCTGGCCACGTCTTCACTTTCACAAATATTCTTCCGAGCTTTTTTCACCAACACTGACCTTCCCCCCTCAGTAGCTACCGTTTAAGGGTGGGCAGAGAATGCTGCACCTGTCCGAACAGCAAGGCAGACTTCTAATCACTGTCAAACTGAGAGCTGGTTCAGCTCTGACCTAAGCCTGCGAGCAGCCTGCTGGAGCTCCGCCCCGCTCCTCCTCCATGCCATCGCCCTCCAGACTGCAGAGCCTTCCTCCCCTGGCTTTGAAAGACCTTCATCAGAAGCAGCTGCTCACAGAGCAGTTTCGGCTTCCTTTTCCCAGGCTTTTTAAAACAGATACATTTTCTACCCGGAATTTGTCGCCGTTTAAAATGTTGTGCTTGTTAGCAGTAATTATGTAAATGCAAGCAGCCATTTCTATTTTTAAAAGGGAACCCCATTTAGCATTCTTATATCCTGAAATGTTTAAAATAGCTAGTCCAATGATGTTTTCGCTTTATGCGAACTGTTTGTGTGGATTTAAATACAGGTTCAGCAGAAACCAAAGCAAGTCAAACATTCACTTTCTATTAAACATCTAAATCAGAAGATTATAAAACTATTTTGCATTTAACAGAAAGGGGCTGTCAAATCAGCACAGCGGCAGCATCCCGTATTGACTACCAAGCAGGCTGATGCTGGAGAGGTAATCAATTTAGGAAGGGATGGATGGATTTCTTTAAACTCTTCAAAAAGGGGGAAATATGTGTGAGCAAATCTTTTAATTACAGTCCCTTCCAAAGAACCTACAAAGCCTTTATTCTTTCCAAACCTAATGCTTTTTAAAGGCAGCTTTTTGCCCCTTAATTCCACATGAAATATTCAGCACACCATAATTAAATTTTATTCCATGCTATTTTTACTGGGTTCACAGAAATAGAAGATGGCAGCATCTTTAAAACAAACTTCCCAGCAACTTCGTGTTCGCAGTGAATGGTTCTCAAAACTGAACTCAGATAGAATGCAAAACCTTCTCCAAAGGCCTATTTCAGTCCAGAGAAGTTGGGTGGGTATTAAACTAACAGACTCCTTCACACGTCACACCCAGCCTTCAAATAAACAACTACCCCAGAGTTCTAGGTTTACCTGTGTTTGCCTCAAGGCACCTTGAAGATGGGATCTTCATTTCAACATTTAAATACCGTGTTTTTACTGTGAATCTATCTGGTAGGTGAAGAAAAGAAGAAAAGGAGATGGAAAGTATGAGTAGGTGACTAAAATTGGTACTTGAAATAAATAATGAGATAACGGGATCATCTGTCAATGTGGGGAGCAGGCTTGATGGTTTGGGTCATTTAGGCTGACCAGTTAAGGCTAATGGGCTGGGATTTAGCTCAGTTGGTAGAGCGCTGCACTGTAGTCTCTGAGGTCCTGAGATCAGTTCCCAGCACCGCAAAAATGGGAGAAGGACCTGGCAACCCACTCTTAAGGCAATCCCAAAACAATCAGCCATTGAAAACCCTAAGAGGGTGGCTATGAGTTGGATACCGACTCGACGGCCCCCAACAACAACAGTTAAGGCTAATAGGCTACAAACACAAAACACCTCTCTCTCAGACTGGCAACACAACAGTAGTCCCCAACCTTTTGGGCATCAGGGACCGGTTTTCTGGAAGACAGTTATTGGGGGGGGGGGGATGCCTATGACCCAGGAGCTGGAAATCCCTGGGTTACGGGAGACCAACCCTAAGGGAAGGCAAATGTTAAATCTCTCACGTGATCCACACCAAGGTTCCCTCTCCACAGGAAGCCACGGATCTGCAGCCACACTGCAGCAGCCTCCCCTCCAGCCCCAGCCCCACCCACTGGGGGAGCGCAAGCCCAAGGGACGTACAATGCCTCCGAATGCGCAGGTGATGCTAAAATCTTCGTTTTGGATTCTGCAAACCCAAGCTCTCCTTTGACAGGTTTGCAGAATTCAAGTGCATCCACCCCTCATCCCAGCCAGACGGTGCCATTTGTTTTACAATTCCCTGCAAGCACCACACCTGAAGAGGGCAGCCAAACCAACAAGGATTTGTATCGCCAGGCACCTGGCCCACCAGGAAAGCCGGCAGGGATTCACTCGGAATGCTGCTCCAGAATTCATAGGTGCCAGAAGATAACAGGCAAATACTCAATTACTCCTCAGCTCTAAGAGGGAAAACGTCTCTTTAATGAGGCTGTCAGGACTTCAAAAAATTAAGACAGCTTAATTCAAACATTTGACGTTGGTTTTGTAAATTTCCCTGTTATTGATTAAAAAGAGGAAGGAAAAAAAAAAAACACCCACCAAACTCACCAAAGTGGTGAATGACAACCAACAGTGTGAGGCCTGCAGGCGAGACAGCCACCGGTACACGGCTTCTCTGAGCTGATATTAGGGACGGACGCCCAACCACACTGAAACCGACCAAGGCACGTGACAAAACTGAATCTTTACACCGTCTAAACAAGAACTCAAACTTAGAGACAAGCGTCGACACTCCACACCGTACTCACAGAACCCTTTTCTTGGGAAATTCAATGCTCTTTTCTGGCTGGATCCCAGTGTTTCAGGAAGACACCCCGCTAGCATCTCAAGAACCTGGGCCATCTGTCACTTTTTCAAACATCCTCTGCTCGTTTAAGTAACTCAGTGACACTTGTAAAAAAAAAAAATATGTCAAACGTCTCTGCTGTCAAGGTTCACCTCCAGCACAGCAACCCCAAGATCATAGGCAAGATGCAGCTCGAGGAAGACCTGACCGTGCCAGTCCAGCACAGGGCACGGCAGCTGCGTGACCCAGAATCCCCTCTAAAGTTATAGGATGGTGGGACTCTGTTTATTCAGGCCTATCAATGCCGACTTCATAATATTCTATAAAGATCGGGGCTGAAATGGGATCGGAAATTGTGTGGTCTTCAAGAGTTATTATGCAGGTAAGTGGCATAAGACCGTTAGGGTAAAGCTGAACCAATGTATAGAAACGCTTTGGGGAGGCATAGGCTGGGCACGTTTGTAGAGAGACTCTGAGACCCAAGCTCTAGCTCTCACTGTGTGGACCCCAAACAGGTCACTCGTTGGCCTCCCTTGCTTCATCTGGGTTCATGAAAAGGGAGGGACAAAGCTCCCCTGCCTATCCCTCAGGGTTGTTAAAAAAACTAAATGAGAAGTTGTCTGTGACATTTTCTTAAATTGCTAACCGTGCAAAATATGAGTTGGAACTACATTTTCTATATAATGTTAATTATAGATTAGGTATTAAAACTAGCTCAGTGGACTCAGAATTGAGAAGCCAGCGAAAAGATAAAGGTTTTGCTGATTTCTCTCGTTTCTAAAGATAAGAAACATCTGAGGAGGTGTTTATTCATTTTTGAAGATGCACGTGCTTCTTCCTTGACTTAAATTATAATTGCATGAGAAGCATCTGTAAGACTACAAAAATACCTACCTCAAATACTGTGATCTGACTACTCCATCTTTCCTTTAGTCGCACAGCTCATTAATTGCACAAATAGGGAAAATACTTAGGTGTTAATACCCTGCAAAGTCACAGCAAACTTTAGCGGGAGGGATCAAACTCGGAGCCTCACACACACTTTTGCAAGTGTTCTACCACTGGAATGCACCCCAAACCTTTTTAAGTCAAGGTCTCACTAAGTTACACTTCTGGCCTCCAACTCATCATCCTCCTGCTTCCGCCTCCTGAGGATTACAGGTGTGTGACACCGTGCCCGGCTCACTGCAAGCTTTTCTAATGTCAAACGGTCACAGACACCAACCAGGTAAAACAAGGATGGTGTGGAAGCAAATGCCACATCTACTGTGAAATACACACACTAATGGCAAACCGTTCAGTCTCAGCAAAGGGTTTAACAGGCACTTACACCAAATTTGATCCAAGTACACACTGATTTCATAAGAAAAGTTATCAGAAAACTCAACAGTGTTAAGAGTGGGGCTTACAGGAAGAACAAGGTAAAGGGGATACAGAGCTCCAAACTATCTTTGCAACTTTGTTGTAAATATGAAGTATGCTAACATAAAGTGGTTTTTAAAAAAAAATCTTTTAAACTAACCAAGGGCGAGGGCTTGACTTCAAGGAAGAGAGGCAAACATGAAGTCAGTAGCACTGCGCAAAGGTCCACCAGCTGGGACCGACACACGTCATCTCATTTCATCCTCACAGTCTCTGTACAGAGGTCAAAACCTAAGAAACCAGGCCTACTTCACAGCTATGTTGTTGCTGTCGTTAGGTGCCGTCAAGTCGGTATCCGACTCATAGCGACCCTACTTACAACAGGCAAAACACTATTGTGAGTTGCTTCTCTGCTGTTCATAGGGCTTTCAATGGCAGATAGATTTTTTGGGAGTGGTTGCCAGGTCCATCTCTCAAGCCTACAGCACCTGGTTTTCCCAGGGGGTCTCCCATCCAAGAACTAACCAGGCCCGACCCTGCTTAGCTTCCGAGATCTGATGGGATGGGATGCCACAGGGCTACGGCTGCAGGCCCTAGTTCACAGCTATAGAAACCCATAAAGGACAAAGCAGCTTTCCCAGCATCCTACAGCTTCTCAGCGCTGGGGATAGGACTCAGTTCTTTCTGGTCAGCCTAGTCCCAAAGCACAGAAGAATCCTGCCTCAGTGGGAAAGGTGGGCTCTAGAAAGGCCAAAATGGGGAACAAATGCCCATCAAAGACTAACCCACCAAAAGGCTCGGCCCAAGCAGTGTCTCTGGCACCCGAAAGCCAGCAGGGAGCCCTCTTCCTTGATCCAGGAAGCAACACAATCTCCGCTTGAAAAGGGGAGGAAGAGATGCATCTAAAGATGGATGCCCTGCTGGGCACTGTGGCGCACACCTGTGATCCCAGCAACACGGGAGGCAGAGGCAGGAGGATCCCGAGTTCAAGGCCAGGGGCAGCCTGTGCAACTTAGTGAAACTGACTCAGAAAAATGGGCAGGAGGTGCAGTCCACTGGTAGAGCACTTGCAAAGTACACGCAAGGCTCTGGGTTCAACCTCCAAGTACTGCAATCAGTAAGAAAGATTAAATTAAATTAAAATGGAAATAGATGCCCTGGTTCTTCATGGGAAACCTGAACACTGACATCTACCATCTTACAGCAAGTCCACCTGAAACCTCCCTCACCCACAGTCCCACTCGTGACCTCAGCTGCTCAAGAAGCTGAGCCGTGAGGCTGCTGCTGAGTCAACTCCAGGACCATGGCTTAATGGATAGGGAACTGAAAGGCACCAAACTAAAGAAAAAAAGATACAATTCCAAATGGGCACAAATCAACTACCAGGGGGCGTTCCCAACCCACCAAAAAGAAAAGGTATCAGAAAGAATCGAGTGTAAGGCAGCCCCTTTAGAGGAGCCCTCGCAAGGCTCTTGGGTCAGAGTCCCTCTCTGCCTGATGTCCCCTGCGCGCCACCAGAGGGCACTAGCTCATGGAATGGCTCTACGAGTTTAGGACATGTCAGCCTGGCGTGCGCACACCGCTAATCCCAGCAATCAGGAGACGGAGGCAGGGGGATTGCAAGCAGTCGGCTCAATTCAGTGAGACCTTGTCTCAAAAATAAAAATTTAAAAAAAAAAAAAAAAAAAAAAGGCTGAGAGTGCAGTCCAGTGGTAGAGCACTTGTAAAGTATGTGCAAGGCCCTGGATTCAACCTTCATGTACCACCAAAAAAAAAAACAGAAGAAGAAGAAGAAACATAGTTTAAGCTACAGAAATGTGGAATGAAAGCTAGATTTAGATTTCAAATCAATCTAGTGCTAAGTATGCAATTTTGACAGTGGATTTAAGCATTCATCAGTCATAAATTTCAATTTAACCGTACAAAACTTAAAGGTACACACACGCAGTGGCAAAATATACTGAAAACAGTAAAGTCAGTCAAATCTTCAAATTTATGAGTGATATTTCAGAACGAGAGAGTGACGCGGTGCTCTTCCACCCTGGGTCGCAGGGCTGTCGTCTGGATAGCCCATCTCAGGGCCTTCCACCCGTACGCAACAGCAGCACCAGGCGAGATGTTTTGGTCTCTGCTTTGAGAAGCCATTCTTCATTGAATTACAAGTGGACATTCACCATAACGAAATTATGGTGCAGTTTATTAAGCATGATTAAAACATGACTTAATCTGTCGTACTAGGATCCTTCCAAGAATAAAGAGCAAATATTTACGAGTGCTGTGTCCTAGGCTGCTGTTCTAAGCACATTAACTTATTTAATACAACATTCCTCTGAGAGGCTTTAAAATTCTATTTTAGCAAAAAGTTCGACCTTGCATTTCTTGAATGCAATCAAGAATTTTTTTTTTACATTTGTATCCTCCACTGGTGATTTATCTGTCCATGAAACTATAAATACAGATTCATGAGTTCTGCCTCATTAACCACTTTTTATGATTATATCTTCACCCCAGAATTCATTCTTCTTAAACTTCCATGGAAGAATAAGATTATATAATCAAAGTAATCCAGCAATAAGTCTAATGAAAAATGCATCACACTACAAATGGTTGTTTTTGTTTTGCTTTGTGGTGCAGAAAAACTTAGCCTTTGCTTTAAACTTTATTTTAAAGGAACTGAATACTGATTGATCTGATCAGAAATATTGGTTACTTCTCTGAAACAAAATTCAAGTTTAATTGGATCTTTGTCCAGTTTTAGTTGATTCCTTCAGCGTGTAATAACCAAAGCTTACAATGAAATGAACAAAATCTGACAAAATGTGCTATAGCTGGGAAAAGAAGTTTTAGTTCTTTTAGACAATTCATCACAAGTTAGTGGAACAAATGAACTCACCTTGAGATAACCGCCTACATCGCAGGATACAGTCTCCAGGAGTTTCTTTGTTTTTGTTTTTAAAAAAAAGTCCTCTAAGGTTTTCAAGAACAATATTGGTATTCTGGCCTATGCCAACACACAAAAAATAAAGATGGAATAACTATGGCACTCAGGAAGGTAATCTGAACAAAAGTATTTTTGTTGGTGTTATCTAAATACAGTTAAGCATTGTTTAATGATGCCAACACATCCTGAGAAGTGTGTCGTTGGGTGATTTCATCGTCACCTGAACTTCACAGCATATACTCATGGTACAAACTAAGATGGCTGTGAGATCACTCTGCCAAGGTAATCTTCCAGAACCAGTGCTGTGTCTGTGTCCACTGATGACTAAAATGCTGCTATGTGGCACGTGCCTGCCACCACCCCCATTTCCTTGTATACTCCTGCTAATGCCCACTGGATCTAGAAAGTATTTTCATTTATCTTGTTTGATGCCAAAATTTATTAAATTATTAAATATTAAGGAAATCCCCCAGTATTGGCCTATTTTCTACCTTATTACTCTCATCTCTTAATGCTTCTTCCTAGACTCTCCCTAGATGTCTTGGTGCTACAGTATTTCAGAGACATAACTTCTGTTTCTCCTACATCTGCTCTTCTACTCTGGAGGATCAGATACCATAACGTGTAGTGAGTTTGTAATTCACAGCACCATAGTTCTCACACACTGGGTTTTTGGACCTTTCTGAACTCAGCCACCAGCTACTTCAATTACATCAGCTTGTATGTACCCCCAACTCCTCACCATTTCTCATTTTAAAACGTATACAATATATAAACAGCAAGTTGAAGGTGGAGAAAGGACACAATGCTAGTGACCCACTAGTTCATTCAACAGCGTTTATTGAGACTGCACGTGCCAGGCGCTGCCCTACGCGCTAGAAACAGAGGGAGCCGGAGGGCCCTGCTCCTGGGGAGCTTCCATTCTCGTGGGAGACAGCAATCAACACGGAAACAGGTCTTCACGGGCCAAGTGCTAGCGAGGACAGAGAAGCTCACTGGGGGCAGAGAGAGGCATCGGGGACGTCACACAGGCCTCCAGGATCAGGGGCGAGTGGGCTCTCCGAGGCCAAGTCAGGCCACCACGCCCCTTCACGATCACTCCGGATGAGGCAAGGCCAGGCCACTTTCATCTATTTCGTATTGGGTGACATTTGGTTCAAATTAATTTGGGGTTTTGAGTACAATTAATTCTCTAACGGAACTGTCTTGAAGCCACACATGGAGCTGGCAGGATGGTAGAGCTCTCCCTACGCGCTCTGCCAGCTTCATCCCAGTGTGTCAGCCCTCACGGCTCCAGCTCTCTGGATCCCTCTTCGTGCTGCGCCCATAACAAGTGTGTGGTGAGAGCCTGAAATACACAGGTGTAAAATGGGTCAAGACCGTGGCTTCTCTTTCTGTTTTTAACTGAAGATCATCTGCCCCACTTCCAGAGGCAGGGAGCGGGAGCAACATGAACAAAGGCACCGAAAGCCTATTTTAGACACCCATGGACGCGTACGCGGACACACCTGCCCCGCACGCTCGCCTGACTTCCTTCTCTAGGGTAATTCCGAATTAGGTCTTCTACAAATGTCTTTTTGCCATTATCAAAGCACAACCATTATTAGGTTGTAGGATGTATATTTAAAAGGCCATAAAGCTATTTTAAAGGAACAAATTAAAAATTAAAGGTTCAAAGATGATCAAGGTCCACGTTCAATTAACACTAATTTTAGAAGAAGTTTTTACTTACTATGCACATTCGGCAAACTACTTCGGTTTCTGTTTTGCTTTTTTCTGACGGCATCCCGGGGGAGTCATTGTGTACAATCAGCACTCTAATTCAGATGAACATGTCTAAGTACGTATTGATAGGACGCAACGCTGAGAGGCTCCTGCTAGAGGCCATTGGTGAAGCACAGCACTGAGAAGCTGGACTTCGGCTCCCATTGCCTCCGGCTACATGTCCCAGGCCAGTGTCACGGCTTAGAAAAATACAGCATTTCAAAGGGACCGTGGAGGGTGATGGTACACAGCTCTTTCCTACTTTGATGTGAGGTCCTACCGGGCTACCTGTTACTTCATTTCGGTGGCCTTGAAAATACCAAAATGTACACGGACACGGAAGGGAGGCCTCGAGACCGGTTCACTTACCTCTCGCTCAGGGACTACAGTGGGGCTGAGTCAAGTGAGTGACCTGAGGTGCAACGGAGAGCACTGGGCTCTCCAGTCTGACAGGGAGGGCGTGGAGCACAGGGGCAAGGGAGTGGATGCCCATCTGTCTCCCAGCTTCACTGACTGCCAGCCAGCCCTCAAGGGAGTGGCATGTGGGCATGACTGTGTAATGCCACGGGGTCAAGCTGCGTACACAAGGCCTTGCCATTCAGGCATGCGTCCCGTGCTCAGAGGCCAGACCCACTCACAGCCCCAGCATACGGCACCTAAAGGTCATGTTGCGAAAGCGAAAGGCTGTCTCGTCCCAGGGAAAGGCCTCGTTATGTCTGTGACCTACTTCTCCAGGCGTCAGTCAACTAAATAATTACTAACTTAAGATACCAGAACAACAAATGAAAGATTTCAAGGAAATCAAATGTAAATTACATTTTCTTTACACAAATTGTGGCCATCTCTGGAATCAGACAGCGGCTTCTGACTTGTTTTCCATTGCTCTTTGCACATGTGCTTTTCTGCTACCAAAATTTTAAGACCTGCATAAACAAAAACAGTATTTATTCTTCTCTTCCTCCAAAAGTTATTAAATTTACCTCTTTGGCTTCCCCAGCCCATCCACCCTCATTCACTCACTCTCAACCATGTGCAGATGCTGGGCTCGACTGTTGCTAGGTGCCATCAAGTCGTGTCTGACTCATAGCAATCCTATGTTCAACAGACTAAACACTGTCCGGCACTATTGTTAGTGCTTCTCTGCTATTCATAGGGTTTTCTATGGCTGGTTGTTTTTTGGGAGCGGGTAGCCAGATCCTTCTCCCAAGCCTACAGCACCTGGTGTTCCCAGGCAGTCTCCCATCCAAGTACTAACCAGGCCCATCCCTGCTTAGCTTGCGAGATCTGATGAAATCAGACACCAGAAGCAGGAGGCTAGGCTCAGCTCTAGGGGAACCAAAACATAAGACAGGCCCAGCCCCTGCCCCCAAGGAGCTCCCAACTGAGTGGGTTAACAAGACCAATAAAGAAATCATGAACACACACTTTGGCAAGGGCCCTCACAGGGATATGGGAGGCCACGCCCAGGAGGAGAGTAAGCTGAAAGGGAGGCTGTGCTGCACAGAGTTCTAGAAAAGGTGGAGGAGAAGCAGCGTCTGGGCTGGCCACAGGACCCTGGCTGTGAGACCAAGCAACAGTGGGAGGAAGGGCTGGACCAGAGGAAGGAGCGAGCAGAACACAGCGTGGGGCGCCCAAATGTCTCAGGAGGGGAGGAGATGAGGCAGGTGAAACACAGCTGGGTGGGAGCCCACCATAAGGGACCAGAAGGGCTGTAGAGTTTGGTTCATCCTCCATTTTCATCTGCACCTCCACCCAGAGGTAGGAGTTTTAGGTATGAAGACTTTACTAGCAGGAGCAAATCCAGATGGCCACAGACAGAACCGTGTGTGCGTGCGTGAGTGCATGTGTGTAGGGGTGTGTGTGTGTGTGTGTGTGCGTGCATTCTCTGTCCCCTGAGGGAAAGGAGGAGCAGGTACCTGCCTACGAAGGACCAAACACTGCCTTGAGTATGGTCATGGTGGCCTTGCTGGTTGAAGGTGAAGTTTTCAACAGTAAACTTTCAAAAGAATAGGTAAATCTGAGCTTAAATGTTGTAACTTGGATTTCTGAGCATTCTAGTGACTCGTGTCTCAATTAAAAACAATGAACAAATATCGGAACACTCACTTCCTCACTTTCTTAGTCTCGTCGACACATCAAACTTCACTTTCAAAATCTAGAATTTTGTGTGTGCCAGTTAAGTAATTATACTAAGTGCTTTTTAAAAAGTGAATACTCTGATTCTTTTTCGTGACGTACTTTAATTTACAAGTGAAATCATAAAACGGTTGTCCTTTTGCTGCGATATATTCCATCCCATTTTTCATAAAGATCTGTGTGTGAAGGGGTGATTCTGTAAGCAGATCACCACTTCGTAGGGGAGAGAAACCTCAAAACAAATTGAAATAAAGCCACTGATGTTCTTTTAATTTCTTCCTTCATTTCCAGTTCTAGGTATTCACACGCTTCCTTATCAGATGGGAACATTTTAATCAAAACAAAAGAGAGGTTAAGAAAACTTATGCAAGGAGTAAGCTTTCCAATTACTGAATGGTTTCTTGAGCTTTCTTTCATGCAAGGAAAACCCCACATCTAAGAGAGGAACACAGTTCAGGACCCAGCAGATACTCCAGATGCTCTTAGACCACCGAAGCCACTGACAAGCTATAGGCCACGTGGCTCCTTCATTCCAACCTCAGCTGCTACGAAATGAACGGGTCACTGCTCCTTCAACACACAAGGCATCGGAACACTGTCAGGGTGTCAGGGCGCACAACCACGTGGCTCAAAATGGGTTCTCCTTCAATATTTGGGCTCGGGGGATTTTTGAGGATTTCTTTTGCGGGGAGGTGGTTAATCTTAATACCGCAGGAAACAAACAGAAGAGAACCTAAAGTGAATTTAAACTTGATGAAAGCATGGAACCAGGACACTCATTCACCCTTCCCCTTGGGGCTCGGATTAAGAGCTTGTGTTAATTCTCTGAAGGGAACGCAGGAGTAGCGGGTGAGGTGCGGAGGGGTTCCTGTTACCCTTTCAAACTGTTCTGCCTTTTCCTTACTTAGGAGACTAAAAAGGGCTTCCTAGTATCAATTTTTATTAGAGGCAATACACACATACACACACACGTGTGTGACCTGTCAAAGGATCAGAGACGGCAGCAGAGTGGGCACGCGGCTGCCTGTTCCGGGCAGGACTCCCTCGAAGCTATTAAATGTCAGCTTCTGCAGGGATTCGAGCACATTTAAGATTGTTGAGCTAAGTATTACTAACAGAATTTGAGGGATTTAAGGATTATGCCAAAATAAAGATCAGCATTTAAAATATGTCAAAAATAAAGACAAAAATCTAAAGAATATTATTTTTCCTGGGAAAGAAATTGTAACGAGCTGTTCACGTGGGCACTTTCATTAGTGACTGGACGGAAGGTCTCCTGGAGGAGAGCAAAACCGAAAGCTGCCATGTTGGGAAGGTCCTGTCAATTATGGCCTGTCTGATACTTTACTGTGACTCAGAAATCCTGCCTCAAGCCCAAGAACCCAGGAGGAACCACTGGGACTTAAAATGAGGCAAGAGCGGGCCCCCAGAGTCCCATGGGCAGAAAGACTCAGTCCGAGGGGACAGCAGAGGCCTCCCTCCCCTCTTGCCTCATACCCCTGCTCTGCTGATACAGAGTCCCCAGTGGCTTCAGATCTACGCGGTCCTCCATGAATCCTGGCCTCCCTGACCCTTGAACCCACCCCTCCAGGAACACTGGACTGCACTTCCATGATCACCCCAGAGACTTACAAATGTCTGGTGAAGGCAGGCATGAGCCTCCAAGCACCTGAAATGGGCCTGGTCTGGAGTAAGGTGTGGAAGAAGTAGAAAAAACAAATTAACTTCAAAAACTGTACAAAAAAGTAACGTGCCTCGGTCATTTCTGTACTGATCATGTGTCCACATACTGCAGATATGTTGGGTTAAATACAGTAAAATATACCGTCACAGTTCATTTCCTTCTTTCTCTTCTTAAAAATACAGCTACAGAACATGGGGAACTCCACATGGCTCCCTCGATGAGGCTAGTGGATGGCACTGCCAATAGGTCAAGACGTCATCGTCATTGCACCTGTGCATGGTGGCAGTTTCCAGCACCCATTCTGACAATCCCAACTCCAGTGCTGCCTTGGGCCCACTGACCACATGACCTCTGGTGACCCCACGTCTCCCTCCTGCCTCTTCTGCCCCTTGCCTGGGGTAGACTACGTGGCCCATCATCACAGGGACTTCTGCACAAGGCTCAGCAACCTCACCCCTCCTCCCTCCACTGAACGCACCTGGTGAAATCCACCTCCTGCCCTCCCCTGGCCTCCACTTAGCTACAGAAAACAGAACTCCAACCTGCCAGCCCTGCTTCCCAGCCTCTTGTTTTCACTTGGACCAGCCGCCACTGGGGCTTTACCCTCAACGTGTCATCCCTACAGCTCTTGTCAA
The DNA here is from genome assembly GCA_007922755.1 of Pedetes capensis. Lineage (NCBI taxonomy): Eukaryota > Metazoa > Chordata > Mammalia > Rodentia > Pedetidae > Pedetes > Pedetes capensis. Next base: position 20,951 of record VMDO01003222.1, read on the forward strand.
AGTCACCCTCGGCCTCCAAATCCACAGTGCATCCCAGGTTGGAATCTTGCTAGACCTTTAGCGGCATCTGCTGCAGACAACCAGGCCCTGCTTCCAGGACACCTCAGTCCCCTCGTCTGCCTTCTCTGGCGGCTCCTCCCACTCTTCCCTGCTAACTTCTCTCCCTCCTTCCCTTGAAACGGCGTGCCCAGGGCACCATGTTCAGTCTCCTCGATGCCCGCACCCTCCTCCCCAGATTGCCTCCAGTCTCGCAGCTCAAAGGCCTCCTGCACATGCTAAAAACACCTCCATGTCCAGCTCCCGCCTAGGCCTCTCTCTGGGTCACCCTCACACACCACTGCCAATCCATTACCTCCATTTGCATCTGAAAGCCACCATGTCCAGAACCCAGCTCTGGCTCTCTCCTCACCCTCCTTCCCAATTCCAGGGAAAGGGAACTGCATCGCCCCTGTTACTCCGGGCCAACACTGATCCCACCCCTGACCATGTGAACAGCACCCGTCAGTCAGCAACTGCTTCAGAGCGTGCTCCTGCATCCAACCACTTCTGACCGCACGGTCCAAACCACCATCGCTCTTCCAACAGCCTGCTCACTCGACTCCTTGCTTCTCCCCTGCCCTCTGCCCTAGGGAGCAGCAACATTTTCCATGAAGGGCTACAGGCAGGCCATTGGGGCTCTGCCATGAGTACTTAGCTCAGCCGAAGCAGCCTGAAAAGGAGCACGGCTCTGTTCCTCGGACCGCATGCAGATGAACACCGAGGCTCTGCGCGAATAAAACGAACTCAAGTGGATTCTGAAATCTGAATTTCAGATCATTTTGATGTGATACAAAATACTACCATTCATTTTTTCCCACCGTTTAAAAACGTGAACAGCACTCTTAGCTTGTTGGCTACGCTGAAATGGGCTCCGAGCAAGCCACTGAATGCAGACTCAGCCCTCCATTCAGAGCCATCCTTCTCAGCATGTCTTTCTCCTGCTCAAAAATTCTCTGACAGCTTCCGCTCTCAGTAGAGCCGCAGGCCTCGGCAGGACACGGTGGTGCAAACCTGCAGTGCTAGCATTCGGGAGGCAGAGGTGGGAAGATGGCAGGTTTGAGAACAGCCTGGGCTACAGAGCAAGACCCTGTCTCAAAAACAAACAACAGAACACCCTCGCCGTGGCCCCCAGGATGCTGCTCCTGGCGCCGCCTCACCCTCCAGAGTCCCCCCCAATTCCTGCTTCCCACCTATCCTCCGGGCTCCCTTTCACTGTGGCAGAACCGACATCCACCTCGGGGCCCTGGCTTTTGCGGCTCCCTCTCACTGGAATGCTCTGTCTCCAAACACATCCGCGGCTCACTCTTCTGTGCTCTTCACACCGCCTCCTGGGAGCCTGCTGCTCCAGTCACACGGCTAAAGCGCCAGGAGCAGGAACAGGTGCCAATACCTGGGACCCTCTCACAGTTCACCTTGCTTTTCTGCTCTTCATCACACTGATGCTTATTTGTTATTTAAAAATAAGAGGATTTGGCGGATTTTTAACAGAGAATCAAAGCAGCAGTGCGTAAGAGCATGAAACCTGGAGCTACGTTACCTGGGTTGGAATGCCAGTGGCACCACTTACTCGCTCACTGCGTGACACAGAGCAAGTCAACCTCTCTGTACCCTCAGTGCCCTCATCTGTGAAATGGGGGTAAGACAAAACGGTGCTTCAGAATGTTCTGGGGAGGACAGGAGGTAATAAATCCAACTGCCACATGTTAACATTCAATTAGTGACGTGTTTTTCATTTATTGTTTACTAGCCTTTTCTCTCAGCCAGAAAATAGGGTCCCAAGGGAAATGGGTTGGTTTTGTGTACTGGTTTATTCCAGACACCCAGGGCACTGCCCCACTCCAGGCACTCGATAACTATGTCAAGAACCAGTGAATAAATATTTGAGGTTAAGTCACTCTGGAGCAGGCAGAACCCTCCACCCCGCCACGGTCGAGTGGCTCTCAGGGAGTCCAACGCTTGCTCCAAATCCCTGGCACCCAGACAGTGGCCGCACCCCCTTTCGGGTGGGCGTGCTGAGGCTTCTCCCCTGGAGAAATACGTCCACCTCCTACGGTGGAGCCAGGCCTAACCACCACTCTCTGAGCAGCAAGAGTTTTGCTTTTACAATCTACAACTGTGCCCTGCACGCAAAGGTTACGTGTTCGGGTCCTGAACCACATTAGAGAAGAAACAGACTTCACAGTGAGTCAGGCTCCAACTTCCACGTGTACAAGGCCAAATGAATACCTAGCAGCACGATACTGCATAGATCTTACGCTTCTCAATACCACCACTCAAAGCAGGCTGCATTTAATCGACCTCTTCTAAAACCAAAGAATATCCTGCCACGAACGGAAGTGCTCCCCAAGCCAGAAGGCGGTTCACACACTTCCGCCCCCCCACGAAACCCAGGCTTCGCTCAGAGCGCACCACGGGTCCTACAAGCCTGGCACACCTCGCTATGCCTACACACAGATTTCTCCTAGGGTGACTGAGTTTTGATTTACAGACAGTACTGAGATTGGTTAGACTAATTCCCAGCTCCACTGCTTCATGGCAGGTCTGTAAAGAGAGAGTGCCTAGACACCTCCCGGCGTAATAGGAGCTCTTTCCAGGGAAGGCTCGGGTTCTTTTAAAAGCAACACGGGGATGATGAGGCCAGCCCCTGTTCGGCAAAGCAGAAATGCAGCTCCTAACCTCTAAACTGAAATGCTTCGCTATGAAACAAGAAACGAGGCGAGGCGTGGTGGCTCACGCCTGTAGTCCCAGCACGCAAGAGGCTCAGGCAGGACAATCAGTGCAAGGTCAAGGCCAGCTTGGTCTATAGAGTGAGTTCCAGGCTAGCCCAGGCTACTCAGCAAGACCCTCTCTCAATAAAGCAAAAAACAAAACAACAACAAAAAGAAATGAGCATCTATGGTGCTGGTGCTGCTAAGTAGAAAATAAACTGAGAGGTCAGTGGTAGAAACATACCAATATCAACTAATACGTAATTCCATTGCAGAACTGCCTTCTTGAATTGAATGCCTGAAAACCCTGTGCCTGGCTAGGGATATAATTATGAGGCAGGGGAAGAAGCTGGGCACTAAGGAGTAGGCGAATCCCACAAGGTCGGCGCGAGCCACCATGCCCCTCTCGGCCTGCTCACTGCCCTCCCCTGCTCTGGCTTCCTGCTGATGCTGAGGTGACTCAAATAAAGGGCTGGGGTTCACGAGGAGGTCCTAAAAAGCGGGAAGATCTGAGGTAAGTCTTTTTCTGTTGGCCCCTGTGGCTATTTTGTTAATTCTGCACTGGACTGACCATTAAGGTCACTGTGACATAGCAGAGGACCAGCGGGTGGCAGGCAGGCGTAAGTCACATCTCAATTCTGCGTTGCTACACAGTGGCGAAACCTGAAAAGTCAAGAAGATGGTGCTCTAATTTAATACCGTATTTAGCTGATGATCCTAAATAACACTTTGTCAGCTCCTGTGATCTAGCACAAAACCACATGCCTTGTGATCCACCAGCTGGGCTGTGGTAATGCCCTTGACTCGAGGCTTAAAAGCTTTGGCCGGGACATAACTTTGATGTATTGTCTTTCCGTATCAAACTGCAGTGATTATTCCCAGATCTGTCATCACACAGAGTGCTACCAAAATTAGATTATGGCTAGTTAATAAGACTGCTGCTCCCCTTTGGTACCCCCACGAAGGCTGCTACTCGTGGCTTTGCTTGTTTGCAAGATCGAAAAGCCACGGCTGTTTGGTTTACAGGATGCGGGGATAAGAACCATCTGCCTGGTCTGGTATTTCTTTAATTAAAACTTTAATTACAGATATATCTCTGCGCAGATACGTGCAGTCTATCAGCTCCTGTTTTTAATTACCTGTGCTAATGAGAAATGAAATGAGAGTGAGCATTTGCTGAGTGTCTACTATGTGCAAGAATGTTGTCAGGTGCTGTGAGGTGAACTTTACCCAGGAAGGAGGACCCAGAGCTAGCCCCTGGACAACCCTTGCGACCTTTTCCTCGACCTCTCCTCTTCACACCAGCACAAAAAAGTTACCGCTCATTTAGTTTCTCCTTTAGAAAAACAAAGGGCTAAGAAAAGGTACAGAGGAGAGAGAAAAGATTGGAGAGTCAAACCTGAACAAACAGTGTTTTGTGGTAGGTATGTAGGGAGTCTGTCATGTAGCATGTTCCTGAAGCCCCCTGAAGATGTGTGCGGAAAGCAGAAAATCCAGTCTAAATCCTCTAACCCGAGGTGTGTCACAGGGCTGTGGTTTCCCAGGGAACAGTAAGTACCACTAGGACAAACAGGCACTGCCTTCTGTGATCTGCGTGGACAGCAATTCTGATGCTGTCTTTTTCATTAACTCTCTCTCCGGCTAGGGCAGATCTTCACTGAGGGATGACCAAAATATCTTTCCGTACCTTCACAGGGGCCAATACCTCAGAAGGGCTAAAGGCCATCAGGAGGGACTCAGACAGCTGGAGCTTGGGCCAACCTGCTTCCCAACTCCATACTGAGGAGCCCTGTGAGGGTGCCCGGAATCCCCCTAACCTCACGGCACCTGATGCTAGGAAAGGTGTGACTACATCTGACTACGTCTCCAACATTTCTGAGGCAGATGGTTAATCGCAGGCCCCTGTGCAGCCAAGTTTGCTCTGTTCTCTGCCCTACGCACATGATGGGCGTGACAACAGAAGCTGGCAGCAGAAGCAGGAGGGGCCTGCTCTCCTGGAAGGAGGACCTCATCACCAAAGATGAGGAGTTCCACCCAGCTCAAAAAGCACGCAGCTGGGGCCGGGCACGGTGGTGCACACGCCTGAAATCCCAGCAGCTCAGGAGACGGAGGTGGGAGGATCACAAGTTCGAGACCAGAGGCAGTCTGCGTAACTTAGCGAAACCCTGTCTCAAATAAATTAAATAAATAAATAAACAAATAAATAAATAAATAAATAAAAAGGGCCGGAAGCGACAGCTCAGTGGTCCAGCACTTGCAGAGCATGCAAGTGCGAGACCTTGGGTTCAACCCCAGTACTGCAAAAAAAAAAAAAAAAAAAAAAAGAGAGAGAAAGAAAGAACCACTTAGCTTCCTGGCCAGCACAAGGGAACAGCTCCCTCTATCATGAGCCCCTGCCATGACTCTGCCTTGCCACATGCCCTGAGGCAATGCAGCAAACTGACCATGGACTAAAACCTCTGGAATCATGAGCCAAAATAAACTTTCCTCCTTTTAAATTGAAAAGAACAAAAAACTACTCAGCACGTATGTAAAAGCCTGATACAAGCAGCCTCTAGAACAACCCAAGTACGTCCTAGGCCGCATCTGCACTGCTCAGCCTATGGAAGTACGTGGCTAAATTACCTAAGTTCTTAGATAAACTAAGTTAGGACAGGTGATCACAAACAAAACCTAACAATATTCAAGTTAATGGGGGATCGTGTCTACTCCTTCGACAAATAGATAACCAGGGCAAATTAAGAAAATCCATTTGAATGCCTACTATGTGCTTGGCACCTGGAGAATTTCAAGTACTTTACAGTCTGAGGGCAGGTAACACTGTAAATACTGGGTAGATGGATACAAGATAAAGAGGGAGCATTAGAACTACAGAGGAGGAGGAGGAGGAGAAGGGAAGGGAAAGGAAAAATAAATGCATTAAAGAGCAGAGACAGGCCAGGCGCAAGGACGCACACCTGCAATCCCAGGGACTCGTGCGGCTGAGGCAGGAGGATTGTGAGATTGAAGCCAGAGGCAGCCTATGCAATTTAGTGAGACCTTCTCTCAAAATAAAGGGAGGAGGGGCTGATGGTGCAGCTCAGTGGTAGAGCACTTGCAAAGTATGTGAGAGGCCCTGGGTTCAACCCCCTGGTACCGCAGCAACAACAAACAAACAAGGAAAAAGGCGAACAAGGAAGCCCGCACGGCGCTGTGCTTCATGGACCCTCGACTCAGCGCAAGCCTGGCTCTTACGGACGTCACTTCGCACTCATCGAGCAACGGCTGGGGCTCTGTCTACAGGGCAGGTATTGATTACAATGTGTTGGTTGGGAGACTCGATTTCCCAGAGACCCATCTGAACTTACAGCGTAGCCCACTGTGGGATTAACAGCACTGCCCTTATTCTAGAAGCACAAATCTGTATGTGTATTATTTACGCGGTGTTTCTGTTTATAAAGTAAACTTCCTGTATTTCTGAACTTGCTGCTCAATGGCTCTCTACCGGAACACTAAGGTCAGAGCCATGGGGTGGGGCCAGGTACGCAGGCAAGGCTGGGGAAGCCACGCTGCAGAGATCCTACAAGCGCCACATACAGCAATGGAGCCTCCTGACAGTGGCCGTAGCAGACTAGCAGACTCAGCTAAGTCATGGGAGGCTTACAAAGTTAGGGGGCTACAGTGTTACAAGGTCTGAGGACCCTGAGCCCGAAACAGCAGAACTGTTTCTTAGGAGTGGTTCCGCTGGGCTTGCATGTAAATGCAGGGCGGCATGGGCCCAGAGTCGGGCAGCCCCTGTGTTTAGGCGCCAGCTCTGCGGTACCCTGGGGGCACGAGCCCTGGAGAGTGTGTTTAACTCACCTGATCACCAGCATTCTCACGTGCCAAAGGCGGCTAGTACGCCCCCGGCCTTCTGGGTAAATGTGGATGATTAAAATGTGCTGGGGGAAGCACCGGAAGAATGTGTGGTACACATTCTTACATATCCAGGGTGTCAGGGAGGCCCGGCCCCTTTGCCTAAGGAGAAAAGAACAGCTCAGTGCTCTGACTCCTTGACAGCTAGCGAGGCAGTGGACCAGCGGCACGAGGGTGAATAAGGCTAAGGTGAATAAGGCTACCCAGGTACAAGATGGGTGGGTCTCCCTGTCCCTTTCCTGGCTTGTCCACAGCCAACAACACCTAAAACAAAAGGACCTACCACCAGAGGGAGGTGGCTCTTCTTGAGCTGAACTTTCTTTTTTTTTTTTTTTTGCGGTACTGGAGGTTGGTTGAACCCAGGGCCTCGCGCTTGCATGCTCTACAAGTGCTGGACCACTGAGCTGCACCCTCAGCCCATTTTTATTTATTTATTTTTTTACTTTTTGAGACAGGGTCTCGCTATGTTATGCAGACTGGCTCTAGTCTCGAACTTGCGATCCTCCCGCCTCTGTCTCCAGAGCTGCTGGGATGACAGGCCAGCACCACCGCGCCCGGCTCGTGAACTTTTCTACCTATAAGTTTAGGCAGCCAGGTTTCAGGTTTACTCATGGAATTTGCACCTTTTAGGGGTGCAGCTCCCCTTCAGGCACTCACAGGCCTGCTCTGTCCGGCTCGCTGCGTGACAGCGCTGCTCTACAGACCTTGCCTACATCAGCTCCACCGGAGCTCACCACAGCCCTCTGAGTGGCTGCTGTTCTCAGCCCTGACGTACAGAGGGGCCACCGAGGCACAGAGCCTTGGGTAACACGCTGTAGTCACACCACTTGCAAGGGGCCAAGGTGGGACTCACCGGGCAGCAGCCTGGCCCTTCACCCCAGGGCTCCCCCCACTGCCCCTCAGCAGGGGGCAGGCTGAGGCTCAGTTCCAAAAGCCCCTTTCTCTGAGCTCCCCGTGGTCTCATTTACCCCCCAACAACTCTGACTCAGTGAGGAAACATAGTACCTGCATTTCCACACAGGGTAAAATGGAAGGAGCAGCAATGCAATGTCTGACAAACTCCTGGATGGCCAGCCAAACAACCAATTCCCCGCTCTTACACCAAAATTAAGGTCTTTTTAAAGTCTTTCTGTCGGAGCGTTTCGCTGGGTGACTACTTTCACAGGTAGCAATACGGCACATCCGGATACCCTGCTAGCCCAGAGCAGACTTTCTCCCTCTCAGAAGAGGGTTTTCTTAGTAAGCCCCAATTACAGAAACAATACCCATGTGGCTTACCATTTAACTACAAGTCCTGAATACTGTAATACTGTAACCACATAACCAATGTGCATAAAAAGTAAGTAAACAACGGATCCAAACACTAGCGCTCTTGGAAGTAGCAGGTTATCTTTAAAACGTATTAAGTAGAAAACTTTAAAGAAAAATCTAATCGGTCTAATCACAAAATAAAACGTGGCAATGAAAACATTTCTCCTCTGCATCTGTTGATGTCTCTCCGGCTCCTCCTCGACTTTATGAATAAAGTATTTGACTCGGGGGAGCTGGCGCTGTCAACCGGGAGCTTGTGGCTCCCCAGGGGGCCATCAGCCGCCTCATCCCTCAGTAGGAGGAGTGAGCCAACAAGCAGTCACCGTCCCGGCAGCCCTGTGATTCTGTGAACTCTGAGTCAGGCATCATTCCTTTGGTGCTTGAAGGACACAGCATCAAAGGAACAAATCAAGGACTTATCTGAGACACACACGCGTTAAAAAAAAATCTTTCGGCATCTGGAAAACATTCCTTCACAATCGTGGAGGGCACTGTGATAAAAAATCGCCTTAAAGCCCAAGGTTCACCCAGGAAGTTGCTTCCGATTGTCAGGACATTATAGTCCCAGGGGCTTTATAATCGTAGGATGTTTCACCTACTTGTATTTCTCAACTCTTGATATCTTAACAATTCTGTGAAAAGAAAAGACACCCAACAGGCCAAAGGCAGCTTTCCCAGGTATGTCGGTCTAAGAAGCGAAAACAAGCTTCGGAGCCTGAAGAAGTATTCATGAGAGTTCCAATCACCAATGAACAGCTAGCCACAACTAATTTTAATTTGTGGTTCTAATGAATGACATAAACTTTTATAGGTATCAACAAAGCTCAGAGAGGACTTAAATCCATTTCAATGCTCATTTAGCAGCCTCAGCTGTGTGCAATTAAAACATCAGCATTAAATGTTAAGAGAATAAAATAATGAGACACTTAAAAAATAATCCGTGCTTTACTGGGCCATGTTAAGAGATTCCACTTTTTTTTTTTTTTTTAAGAACATGATTTCTTAGGAATATCTCAGCAATTCAAAGAATTAACTTGATTTCTGCTTTGGTTTGTTCTGCTTTTAAGAATTTTCTGGAAAGAACACAATCAAATGCATTATATGAAAAACAATCATGAAATCAGAGCAAATGGCATAAATCAATTTGGTAGAGGGACCACTGGAGCTGGTCAGGTTCCAGCAAAAAAGAAAAGCACATTTCTGGTCACCTTAAAACTGTTGCTTTTCCTTCTGTCTCACTGACGTAAAATATTACAGGAGGGGGAAAGGTGAATTTTGGTGAGACAGCTTCATATTCTTCTAGCCATTAAACGAAATTAAAATGAAAAGGCTAACCTTTTCCTCTCAATAACACTTGAGAATGCAAAATATAATCTGAGGGTGCAGGAAGCGGCACCTAAGACTAATTCAAATTGGTGCTATTTCTGAAGGAAAGACAAGTCTTCCTGCAACTCCCAAGCTGTCTGCAGAGGGCGAGGGGTGTGCGTGTGTGAAGGGGCGTGGCGTGGCCTGGGGGTGGAGGGGAGACTGCAGGTACTCTGGATGTGTGTTAAGTCATAGGTGAATAGCAGTTAATGCACAGCCTTTGCAAAACACGGACAGGGAAGGAAATATCCTGTATGGGGAAATGCATTCATTAAACTTAAATTTCAGAAGGATGAAAACACAGATTACATTTTATTTTTAAAAACTGAAATGAATTTCAATACAGAAAATGAAGACAGCATTTTGCAAATTTATCACTCAAAGGGGTACCTCTATTTGAGGAAATCAGAGCGCTACACTTTGAGAGATGAAATGTTACAGCTTGTACACCAAAATCAAAAAATGAAATTAAATTAAAAAATGAAATGGTTACCAAGGTAATGCAGGTCAGGGGATCAAAGGTGAAGGGTCACACATTATTAAAAAGAAATCCAAAAGGACGGCTGCATCATGATCTCTGCAAAACAAAGGAGCTCCAGTAAGTACAACTAATATCTCTGAGAATTTTAAATCAAGCTCTTGAAAAGAAGAACCCACTGTAATTGAACACAGTCATTCCTGATTCCGTGCAGAACCAGTTTTATTTAGTCACAAAACCAAATTTTAATTACCTGTCACCAACACAATTTTTTCATGAACATTTAACCATTCAATCATATTAAAGCCCCAAGTATCTCCAGTCCAAAGTGGCTGGGAAGCACTCAGATTTCAGTTGGAGCCCACACCCTGTTTTCTGGAAATGACAGTGTTTGATAAGTTGCCAAGAAATCGGAAATCTAATTTGGTCACAGCATGGTGAGTTGTTTCTTTTTTTTTCCCCCTCTCCTCAAGGAATGAGTTCCAAAATTGAGTTTTTTGCAAATTTCTTTCATTTGAAGTAGCTGCATAAAATTTCCATTATTGGAACATTTAGTGTAACAATGTTCTAGGAGACAGCAATAAAGTGATACATGATAAAATAAACTGTGTAACTGTATCTATTAAGATCTGTCCTCACAGTCAACTTTCACTGCACACAGGGAAAAAAAAAGACATTTTAAGCAAAACAATTTGCTGGTTCTACTGGAATTACAGCGTTATTAGAAGCTTGACATGAGTATCTACGAAGGGAAAAAAGTATCTGACAGGCGTCATTTCTTCCACAAATGTTACTGTTTACTCAGTTTCCTCATTAACAAACCAATTTATGTTTTTACCAAGAACAAAAAGTTTTAGGGTTTTGTTTTTAACAAATATAGCTACTACCTAAATCATGAGAAACCCACTTAACTTTGCGGCAATAATAAGCACAACAATGAACAGTTACAGTAAATAATTTCCATATTCATCCCACTAGTAGACACCAGTCCCACAGTACAGTATCTTTGGTGAGACTCTCCCGTCTGAAAGCTAAGCTTGAGGAGGCCCCGCTCTGATTTCTGGATCCACAGTCCTCCTAACAAGCAGCCTCCCCCATGTGCCCCCATGCGAAAGCAGGTGCAGCACCACCAGCGGAAAGAAGCTGAGCTCCGCTGCTGCTCTGGATGAACCCCAACCTCCCACTTCTTCCATTCTCCTGCTGCACCTTTACCTCACAGTATGGAATACTTGAGTTAACCTTGTTAAGATCAAACTCCCCAAATACTTACATATTAAAATATAGAAAACTGTCCAAAAGGATTTTCTTAAAACAAACTGGATGGTCTTTCTAGTGGCTTATGGCAATCAATAAATAAACAAACTCAAAGTGCCAGATTTTTGTTCCCTCTGATTAGGTTTTGTTAAAATAACTTGCAGAGCGTCATGCACTGGATACAAGTGTGTTAGTGCCTTAAGGCCACATTTCTAAAAACGCGATTTTTTTTCCCTTTAAATTGCACAGCTACTGAAAAGTAAACTAGCATTCCATTTTTTGGAATGCTCATCTCACACGGAGTCTGTCACATGTGTATTTGTTGCTGGGAGGCATGCAAGTAATTTTGAACACCACAGAAGGAATCAATATCCCATCAAAGCAATGCATACGTTGTTTTAGTAGCATCATTATTCAGACCATTTCAGCATGTTTGTAACAAAAGGCAAAAAGCATCCAGCACTGTGACATTAGTTCTGTTTTCCTAAAATATTGTCCTAAAGTGAAGCAGCAAGCCTATTCGGATCCCATGTCTCTGCATACTATATTCATTACCAAAACATTTACTTATTTCTAAAAATCTCTTCCTGACAATGAAATCAATTAATTCTAGAGGACTTCAAAGAGTCTTTGGAAGCCCGCACCCAGGTCCCAGATGTGTACTATGATTCTTCGCTTAGTGATTCTCTCTCCAGAAGCTCACATCCATGTCTTGGATACGTACTAAGATTCTTAAGCTTTTTTTCTCTCTGAATGTCCATGCTTAAATCTAAAGCGTGTACTGTCTCTTCCAATTAATAAATTAATTTTGTTTCTCTAAAACAGTCTTCTAAGTCATCATGAAAATTCACCAACTCACACAAAAAATTTTATCCTCCATCTTCTACCAGTTTATTAATCCCCGCCAGAAGTTTCAGACACAAACTAACAGAACATAATGCGGCCTCCAAGCATTCAGGAATGGCTTTTTAGTACCTCAATACTGCAACCAACCAAACTCCCACAGATAATTTCATGGGAATAAAGTCAATCTCCCCACCTAAACACTTAGCAGTTCCAACAAACTGGCTTTGAAGGAAATTGTGTCATTAAAAGGGGGGCGGTGAGGGATAAGAGGGTAATGAGGGGATGAATATGAGCAATGTACCCTCCACCAGACGGATTGATACAGTGTCTGCAACAATGAGCTTAAACATAAATAAGATCATTTGCCTGGCACAGAATTGGGAAGTGTTTCGATCTGCTGTACGTAGGATCGCTATGAGTCGGACTCCACTCGACAGCACCTAACAACAACGACGACAACATAACAATATGTATGTACTAATTTTAAAAAAGTGATTAAGAATTTTAGCTAATGTTTTCCCATAAGTTTGCTGTTTGGGAAGGGGAAGGTAAAGGCTGCAAGGAATTTATCCTAATCAAGGATCCTGGCATACAATTTAGTAAGTAAAAAGAAGGCTAGAAGCCATCAAGGCGCAAAGGCATCCCAAGGAAGAACTAATACCACTCTCCCCCTAGTACTGGAGAGCTGAACCCAGGGCCTTGCACATGCTAGGCAAGGTGCTTTCCCTATGAGCTCCACATCCAGCCCCCATTTTTATTTTTGAGACAAGGTCTCCCTACATTGCACCCCTTGCTCTGGCCTCAAACTCCTGGTTCTCTTGCCTCAGGAGGCACTGGGAATTGCTGAGGCATGCGCCACAGCAGCCAGCTGGACTCCACTTGAACCAAGGGTGGATTCTCAAAGTCCAACCCATTTGCTGAGGCAGGGGTGTGGAATTCATATACACTTTCCCACAGAAACAGTGCTGTCAGCAGCAATTCTGCTTGACTCCTATTCTATTTAATCTGAAAAATGTTTCAGGGACGCTTCTGCTCTGAATCCCTAGAGGTCCCTGGACCTGAGCGGCTTTTTGCCCCCAGAAAGGGCTGGTCCTTCACCTTCGGTTTCAGTGTGTTTTCTGGTTGCCACTTCCTCCCTCCTATCTCTATTGTGTATGGTTACCGGGGCCCAAACGTCAAGAGGCCTCATGAGCCAACCTGAGCCATCCTCTTTTCTCTACCAGGAGCCTCCCTTTTCTTCACTAGGGCCATAATAAGGAGTGCGCTAAATTACTATGTGAACAGCCTGAAGGGTTGTCATTAACCCAACATGAACCCCCAACTGGCCTAAGGGCAGGGTATTTTCACACAAAGGCATACAGAGAACTAGTTTACCTCAGGTAAACTACAACTAGCCTCCTTCTGTAACCAGTAACTGAATTAAACAGGAAATGCTCAGAAAGCCTAAGCACCCCCTACCCTTGCAATGACAGCACACGAGTCTTTAACTGAGACCTTTGTGAACTGCACACCTGAAAGCGGCAGCCACCCCCAGCCTGTCCTCACAGACCACCAGGTCACCAGCACTCCAGCACAGGGGCTTCCCCAGCCCCTGGGGACTTCCCCAGGGGACTCTCCCCAGCCTGTTGTTGTTAGGTACCATCTAGTCGGTGTCCGACTCATAGCGACCCTACGTACAACAAGCAAAACACTGCTGTCAGTGCTTCTCTGCTAGTCATAGGGTTTTCAGTGGCCTCTCCCCGAAGGAAGCTCTAACCACCTGGGGGACACTGTACTGGGGGATGTCTCCCAAGAAACTCAATTTGTACTCTTACTTTTTTTCTTTTATTTTTTGCGCCAAGGAGCAGCATGTGTAAGCACGAGGAATTGATTCACTTCTCAAATAGAGAGCAAAGATTAAATCATGAGAGAAATGCTGCCATTTCCCCTCAAGCATATTATTTTCAAAATAACATACATGGAAGAAGTGGAGAGAAATGAAAAATAAAGACTCAAGGAAACTCAGAAGTGAGTGGAGACAGCTGCAGAAACTAACTTCAGCGAGTGTACTCAGCAATGAAATGCCCAGCCAAAAGCAGATGGCAGTGATGGAGCAAAATGTATTATTTTAAATCTATAAATATAAATAAATAAATCCCCAGCATGGCATCCTACAGAACATACAATGCAACAGAGCTGAACGCCCTCCTCAGTGAAGGAGGGACTTCCTCTCCTCCTCCCCACACGGCGCTCTTTTTCCAGTGCAGGACAGGTTGAGCCCAGGGCCTTGTGCACGCGAGGCCGGCGCTCCACCTCTTGAGCTCCATCCCTGGCACCACCACCCCCACTTTGTTATTTTTTATTTTGAGACAGGGTCTCACTGAGTTGCACAGGCTACCTCTGTCCTGGAACTCACAATCCTCCTGCCTCAGACCCCCAAGTTGCTGGCATTACAGGTGTGCGCCAGGGTGCCCAGCCAGGATTACATTTCTACTACCATTTAACATTAGGATTTCTGTTAGTCTTTCCAGCATGGCAGAAATGTCATCCATCAAAAACCCAAAGAGCCAGGCGTGGTGGCGCACGCCTATCATCCCAGCGGCTCGGGAGGCGGAGGCAGGAGGATCTCAAGTTCCAGACCAGAAGCAGTCTGCATAACTTAGCAAGACCCTGTCTCAAAAGGTAAAAAAAATGGGCTGGGGGTGCAGCTCAGTGGTCCAGCACTTGCACAGCATGCAAGCGCGAGGTCCTAGGTTCAACCCCCAGTACCAAAAAAAAAAACCAAAACCCAAAGAGAAGACAAGCATTTGGTTTCATGTTTGTGGCTCTTCCCTTTAAGGCCCAGCAGAAGGCACCATCCTTCACTCCTTCCTTCCTCTTCCACCAACAGTCACTATCTCTACTGGTTCTCAACCTTTCAGAAAATACAATTCCTATCAAACTTTTAAAAGATGTCTTATGATATTTGGTTGCTCAAGACGTTCTACAACTCATATGACAGCTTATACCTATAATCATTATTTGCCCTATATTCCTTTATTAAAAAAAAAAAAAAAAAAAAGGCGGTGGCACATGCCTGTAAAAGAACTGAGGGAGGAAGAGTGGCCTGAGTTTGAAGCCTTCGGGGGCCTACAAAAGCAAGACTCTGTGTGTGTGTGTGTTGTTGTTTTTAAAAGAGAGGAGTGGAGGGAAAAGAGGGAGGAGGAGGAGGAGGAAAAGGAAAAGAAAAAGAAAAAGGAAAAGGGAAAGGCAAGGAAGGAACAAACGAGGAAGATGAGTGGGCAGGCAGGCTAAAACTATAAGTCAAACACTCTCCCACCTACTATTTTATACTCAACAAGGTAATTTTTCCCTTAATAACTTCAAATTTTTCACAAAAGGATGAAAAGAGCAAGACGATAGAATTGTAAAAAGATACCAGGAAACTTCTGCAGGGTGCACATGCTCATTATCCCAGTGTGAGGGTGGCCAGGTGGTGTCTACCTGTGTATACTTACGAAATATATACAAGACTGTGCAACTGAACAAACACAAACACCACTTTGTCACTTAACATGTGAAGCTCAGAAGTTGATCTCTTGGAAGAAGATAATAGAACAAGGAATCTCAGAGCCTGGGGAGGCGAGGGGTGAGGGGGACAGTCAACAAGTACACGGAGGCAGTGTGATAGCAGAAATAACTTCTAACCTGTAACACTAGGATGACTCTACTTAACAAGGATTAATTTTGTATTGGGCTGGATTTCGCTCCGTTGGTAGAACACCCCTCTGCAGTCTGACTCGATTCCCAGTACCGAAAAAATGGGAGAAGGACATGGCAATCCACTCCCAAGCCAATCCCGAAAACAATCAGCCACTGCAAACCCTACAAGGGTGACTAAGAGTCAGACAGGACTCAACAGCACCTAACAACAACAATTTTATATTTCAAAACAGCTAGCCTGCAGTCGTAGCCCTGTGGCATCCGATCCCATCAGATCTCAGAAGCTAAGCAGGGTCGGGACTGGTTAGTACTTGGATGGGAGACCGCCTGGGAACACCACGTGCTGTAGGCTTGGGAGACGAACCCGGCAACCCACTCCCAAAAATCAATCCGACACTGAAAACCCTATGAACAGCAGAGAAGCACTGACGATAGTGTTTCCCCTGCTGTATGTAGGGTCACTATGAGCCGGATACTGACTCGATGGCACCTAACAATAACAAGTAGAGAGGATTCTGAATGTTCCCAACACAAAGAAAAAGTGAGTCAACGGATACGTCAATAATCCATATCTGATCATTACATATTGTATTCATGTACTGAAACATCACCCTGTACCCATAAATATGTACAATTACTGTATGTCATTTAAAAATAAAAAATGTTTTTAAAAAAGCATGTGTAATTTATGCTGTGCCAATTTCCCCTCAATAAAGCTGTGTGAGAACAAATGGAGGGTAGGGTCCGCCCTCCCCCGAGTGCCTGGAGTGGCCACACATGCTGAGGACGCTGGGATTCACGGGCAAGTCCACAGGAGCTGCTGCCCTGAGCGTCCTGTCACCTTCCTATTACCTGAGATGATGACAGAATCCTCACTGTTCATAAATAAAAGAAATATATAATAAACACCCAAATACTATGTATTTAAAATATTTGGTATTGATTGCTAACTTTCATACTGATCACACAACCGAATCTACCCTACTTTCTACACCAAAAATCAAGGCACAGTCTGGCTGTTTCCCTAAGAAAGGCCTATCAAAATCAGCTTTGGACACGCTCCTAGTGGTACAAATGATACACTACTTCACAAAATAGACTTAAGTTCTTTCTTCAGGTATTTATAAAATTGAGCCAACACTCACTCCTCTCTATGGCTACCCTACTGGTAGAAAAGGATGACAAAATAGATACCAAATGGCCCCCAAAATAAAAATTTATAAGAAATAAAACGAAAACGAAACAAATTCATCCACTTGATTTTATTCCCGTATTTTTAAACCTACAGCCGTTGTACACATGTGCTCATTAGTTTTTCCCCTGGCTCCCTGCAGGACACTCTGGGTCCTAAAAGGTCCTCTCTGCCTGGAATATCAAACTTCTGACTGAGTCAGGACCCCCTCTCTAAACCACATTACTGTAAAAAGACTTCTCCACCTTCCACCGATAGAAGTGGCTGCAATTTCAGGCATCAAAGAAGCGGCTAAGGAATGTGCATTTCTGGTAGATCCCAGAGGTGGGCTGGTCAGAGGCCAACAACCCTCCCTTTTAGGAACATTGCCCAGGCGGATCCAACCCCATCCTCCAGTCCCCACACACATACATGGGCCTCGGGGCAACCAGTCCAGAAATCAAAGCTGCTTAATGTAAATTAAAAAAAAAAAAAAAAATCAAGCTGATAACAGTTTAATACTTAGAAACTCTTAAATGCCTGACAAATGCCTAAAAAGCTTTTATAACTCAAAGAAAGAACTAGGCTATACTGAAAGGCCTGAAGCTGTAGCACTGTGGCATCTGATCCCATCAGATCTCAGAAGCTAAGCAGCTAAGCCTACTTAGTACTTGGACGGGAGACCGCCTGGGAACACCAGGTACTGTAGGCTTGGGAGAAGGGCCCAGCAACCCATTCCCCAAAAAATAATCAGCCAGTGAAAACCCTATGACTAGCAGAGAAGCAGTAGCAATACTGTTTCGCCTGTTAGATGTAGGGTCACTGTGAGTTGGATACCGACTCAACGGCACCTAATAACAAACAATAACATACTGAAAGATGGACAGGATGCAAGAAGTCCTCCCTGGGCTTCAAAAAGTACATGTAATTGAACCTGGGTTCAGGCAACAGCTCACCACCTACTCCTTCTGCAACCATGGCCACATTATTTAATTTTTCAAGTAAGTCTCCCTGTCTTCATTTATAATAACATCATCATCCCTACCTCACAGAGTAGCTGTGAGAATTAACAAATATAATTCCTGTAAACTGCTTTGCATGGTGCTCAGAACGCCAAAAGTAATAAATATTAGATGCTGATCATCTGACACCTCTTTTCTTATCTGATTCTTTCCAGAGCTTACAACAGACACTCCAGTCTCCATCTTTGCAGATGGGTAAATGGCAGGGCCAGAATTCAAACTATCCAGAGCCTACTCCAAAGCTGAGCACCTAAGGGTCATCTGCGAGGTTCTCCCCGGTTCCCAGCATGCTCACGCACTCTCCGATCCACACATTCCGCACGGGGTGCTAGGACACAGAGGCTCTGGATTCAGCTCTGGTGGATGAGAGAAGGGATGAATGAACAGAGGGGTCCTAGAGCACAAACTGAGCGTGCGCTTCTAGACCTGCTCTTGAACCTGTCACAGCAACTCACACAACCACTTGTTAAGTGATTTGTAAATACACATGCTATTGAAATCCATGGGCTAGGAGAAATAAATTCAAGAACTTATTTACATACTTGGATGCTAAAAACAAAGAGTGACTGCTTTCTGACAAAATGTATCCATTCAACAAATAGTTATCAAACACCTACTCTGGGGCAGACTTCAGGACCAGGTAACGAGGACAGATACACAGTGAGAAAACAGAAAGAAAGACTTGGCCTGGTCGACCTGAGCAATTGAGGCACAATGCAGTTACACAAGCAACTTAAAGCATCACAGGTACAGTGAAGAAGTGCAGGGTACTATGGAAATACATGGCCAAGGCACCTCATGGACCCGGCCAAGGCGCTGGGGAGTCTTCCTGAGGAATGAATGTAACAGTGAGGAAGAGCTCTGGAGGAAACACGGGGGCGAGTGCCCACGGTGCTACGCAGGAAAGGGCTGGATAGAGCAGCTAGGAGTGCTACAGGCATTCAGGGCAGGAAACCAGCAGCCAGACCACAGTACAAAGCCAGAGGGCCGGGCAGGAAGCTGGAGAGAGGACGGACCAGGTTCCACAGCCCTGCAAACTGTGAAGCAAGGATAGCAACCAAATGTGTACAACAGAGTCACTCCAAGGTTGGAAGAAAGAGCACTCCTAACATAGACCACTCTGTCATCTGGATGGAGACTGGGCCAGGAACAGGCCTGGGTGCAGCAGGCAGGCCCGTCAGGAGAGCTCCAGAAGCAGTCGAGACATAGGCTGCTATGACCTGTGGGGACTGGTGGCTACGAAGAGGGATCTCAACAGAATGGAAACTTATCAGGGAAAAAGAAGGGGCAGAAGTTAGTATGGATTCAACACAGATGAAAAGTAGCCAAAATGATGCTGAGTCAGGGAGGGGAACGGTTACTTTGCGGTGGAGGGACCTGGCCACCTCCGCTAGGGGATCAGGCTAGGGGATGAGGCTTAACATCCGTAATGCATCATGTTGAGAGCAGGGACCTTGATATGATGTGATGGGAACGGCTCTTCTCTGTGGTCTTCCTTCCCAAAACCTATAACCCAGTGTAATCATGAGGAAAACAGCAGCCAAACCCACGCTGAAGAACCTCACGGAAAATACCTCATCTGTCAGAGTCAATGATAACAAGGAAACTCTGAGGAACTGTCAACTTAATGGAGGCTAAAGAGCCAGGACAACTAGGTGTGATGCGGCATGCTGGATGGGATCCTGGAAAAGCAAAGGACCTGCAAAAGACTAAGGGAATCTGAATAAAGTCTGGAGTCGGGTTCATAACAATTGTACCAGTGTTGGTTCACTGGGGGGTGACAAGTGACCCACAGTAATCCTAACAGGGAAAACTGGAGTAGGGTGCATGGAACTCTCTGTTAGAACTTTTCTGTAACTCTCAGTTAAAAGGTTTGTTTTAACACTGACCCCAGGGCCTGAGCTGGGGAGTACCGTACCCTTCCCGAAGACAGGGGACATGAAGAGGAAGGCTGTCACAGTATGATTATAAAGCGTCCCCCAAAGGCCAATGCTTTAACATTCAGTCCCAGCTGGTGACACTGTCCTGTGGAAGCAGCTCCTCAGGGGCGGCCTTTGGAGGTTTTTACCTGAGGCCCACACACACTGTGAAGTCATCCACCGCCGGCCTTGCTGCCCCCACGGCCACGCCTGCCCTGCACCATTCTGGGCTGATTCTCTAACTGTGAGCTCCCAGTAAACCTCTTCCCCCACAAGTTTGCCTGGGTAGGTTCTGCTGCCCCAGTGACGATGGCTGACTAACACAGAGTGTTCGCTCTATTTCAGACACGCAAGGCAGGAGCCGCCCCTCAGATCCTCCAGCGGAGACGTCAGTCAAGGAGGCAGCTCTGGGGTAGAGTTGGGTAGAGATCAGAACCCAGGAAACAAAGCAGGGGTCCCTGGCAAACCGGACCTATGGAAATGCGTGGGGTCACACAGAGTAAGGATGTAGAGAAGAGAAGCCCCGAACTCAGAGAAGCAGAGAGCTGACCAACAGCTGCCAAGGGGGGTGGGAGTGGGGGGAGTGGGGAGACGCCAGCCAAACGGTACAGACTTTCACCTGTAAGTGGAGTGAGTTCTGGGCATCTAATATATGCTGTGGTGACTACAGTTAAGAATTCCATCTGCGTACTTGAAATTTGCTAAGAAAGTAGATCCCATGGGCCTTCACCTAACCAAACACACAAAATGAGTGGTGAAGCCGGTGTGCACAGCGCTAATCATTACACAACATATACACAGATCAAACCATCACCCTGTAACCTTGAATGTATATCGTTGTTATTTACCAACTATACTTCATCGGGCTGGGGTTTACTCAGTTGGTAGAATGCTGTTCTGTACTCTCTGAGGCCCTGGGTTCAATCACCAGCACCACAAAAATGGGAGGTGCACCTGGCAACCCACTCCCACAACAATCAGCCATTGAAAACCCTATGAACAGCAGAGAAGCAATGACATAGTATCGGGCATGGCACAGTATCAGGGAGTGCTTCGTTCTGTTGTACATAGGGTCACTGGGTCAGACCTGACTTGACAGCACCTAACAGCAACAACATACTTCATCAGTCTGCAACCATAGCACCCTGGCATCCGATTCCACCGGATCTCAGAAGCTAAGCAGGATTGGCCTGGGTTAGTCCTTGGATGGGAGGCCTCCTGGGAATACCAAGTGCTACAGACTAGGGAGAAAGGCCTAGCACTCCACTCCCAAAACAATTTGCCACTGAAAACCCTATGAATAACAGAGAAGCACTGACAACAGTGCCGGGCATGGCAAAGTGTTGGGGAGTGTTTCGTTCTGTTGTACACAGGGTCACTATGACTCACACCTAACTCAATGGCACCGAACAACAACAACAACAAATACTTCATCATGCTGGGGAGGAAATGTCACTCTCTTTAAAAATAAAGAAGTAAGTTCAAATGATCTATATTTCTATCATCTCTACTCCTTATTTTTCCAAAAAAAATAAAAAGTTACCTTGTTCATGGAGATGAAACTATTTGACAAAAACCTTTTTGGTTCCTCTTTCATGGGGCAGGGGAAGAAATGTTGGTGTAATTCCTGAGAAATATCCACATCTAACCGTCACAGGGAAAAGCAGGACTAGAGTCAAACCCTAAGGAAATTCTACTTTCAAATGCTATGCAGAGGGGAACAAAAAAGGGCACAGAGCACATGATAGAAAAGTAGGGGTGTATACCACCCGCAGGAGACCGGGTGGGCATGGTCGATGTGTCAATGTAGGTGAGTATGTCTGAGATATCATAAAACAAACAATGAAAAATGAGCCTCATATTTAACAACTCTGAGGTCACTACTGATCTAAGAGGGCAGGCTCCACAAAGCAATGAGAACTAAATTCAAATTGGAGTGGTGAGTAAGAAGTAAAAAATACAGGGAGAAAACCAGAAACTCAAGAAATCTGGTTCTCAGACATACACACTCACGTTCATGGCAGCATTATTCAAAATAAACGTAGAAGCAACACAAGTATTCACTGAGGGATGCATGAATAAAATGTGGTCTATGTATGTTGTTGTTAGGTGCCGTCAAGTCGGTATCCGACTCATAGCGACCCTACATACAACAGGGGAAACACTATTGCCAGTGCTTCTCTGCTGTTCCTAGGGTCTTCAATGGCAATTGATTTTTGGGAGCGGGTTGCCAGGTGCTTCTCCCAAGTCTACAGCTTCTGGTGTTCCCAGGCGGTCTCCCATCCAGGTACCAATCAGGCCCGACCCTGCTTAGCTTCAGAGATCTGACAGGATCGGATGCCACAGGGCTTATTCACTCTTAAAAAGGAAAATTCTGACACATGCCGTAACATGGGGAAAACTCAAGGGCATTACGCTAAATAAAACAGGCCAGTCACACACACAAAAAAAAAAAAAAAGGAAAAAAAAACAAACATCGTATGACTCCACTTTATGAGGTTCCTTGTTGCTGTTAGGTGCTGGCGAGTCAGGGTCAACTCACTCACAGGGTTTCCAATGGCTGACTGTTTGAGGACTGCCTTGGGACCACTATCCTCCCGTTTGGGCGGTGCTGGGGATAGAACGCGGATCCTCAGAAAGTGCAGCTCAGCACTCTACCAACTGAGCTAAACCCCAGCTCCTCATGAGGTTCCTAGAATTGCCAAACTCATGGACAGACAGGAGAATGGAGGTTGCCAGGGACCAGGGGAGCGGGCAGAGGGTCAGTACCTGATGAGGACAGAGCCTTAGCTTGTGGAGACAAAGATCTGGAGACAGATGGTGGTGATGGCTGCCGGGCAATGTGAATGCAGTACGCAACCACGCACACAGAAGCAGATGTGACAGTCAATGTCTGTCTTGTAGGTTTTAGCATCGCTTTTTAAAAAAATTTTAAAGAAATCTTGGCTCTCCGGACATTCAATCACTATCAAGCCATCATGACACAGGATGGGTGGGGGGAGAGACTCAACCTGAAAGCAGGGCTTCCCTCACACCCCCCTAGTGATGCTGTCACGAAGCACATGGGTTACAGGTGTTCGTCCCCTGGGGTCCTTCAAGGGGAACCAAGCGATCCAAACCAGCCTAAAACCTCTCCACCCACCACAGCAGGACCACAAATATTCTTATTTTTGATGTGTTCTGAGATGTGAGGAAGTGCAGGGAGTAACGGCTAGAGAAATAAAGGTTAGAAATATTGCAATTCTGCCCTCAAAAACAAGAAAACTGGCTTTAGTTTTCTTTGTTAACACACAACTCCTGAGATTACATGATCTCCACTTATTGAAACTCGTAACAGAGACCATTCAAACAAATGAACGTTTACTATAAACTCACACTCCATTTTTGACAGATACTTAAGAGGAGGAGCAAAATTTTCTCTTTATGTTAGAGTGATAAAAAAAACCACTGTGTAAGGGGGAAAAAATGTGACAGTGATGTAGATACAGGAATAAACAGAACACTGAACAGAGTCCAGAAAAAGAACTGTGTGACTGTGGAAATTAGCGTATGATAAAGGGAGCGTTTCAAGTCAGCAGGAAAGAACCTTTCAAAGGATATATCAGTTTGAGAAGAAAAAATTAAAGCTCTTCCTCACTCTGCCTACGTTTTTTTTTTTTAAGTTTAGCTATGAACATCTAATGATAAAAAACTCAAAACTAAAAATAAAGTCTAGAAAGACTAATTATTAATGTAGGGAAGATTTTCCTAAGTCTGCTACCATGACCAGAAGATTTAAAGTTTAGATGCACTGTTCACATGACTGGCCTGAGGACATTAACAAGTCAAATAAATGAAAACTAAAATACAGGAGAAAAATTATACATACACATTTCTTAAAGAAAAACTTAGAAATCAAGAGAAAAGAGATAAAGAACCTACCCAAAAAAAAGGCAAAAACTGAAGACAATTTTTTAAAGTAGTATCAAAAAAAAGTAACAGTCAAGACATAATACATCACAAAATATACAAAGAAACACAAATTAAAAGGAGACAAGGAGCCGGGGTGGTGGTGCATGCCTGTAACTCCAGTATTCAGGGGGCTGAGGCAGGAGGATTCCAAGTTCAAGGTCAGCCTACACTACACAATGAGACAGTCTCAAAAAAAAAAAAAAAAGAGACATATGTTTCTCACCTGTTGTACTGAGAAATACTTAGGAGTTTTAACACCTTGTTTTGTTGAGGGTTCTGGGAAATAAGACACTCCCATATTTGGCTACTAAGAATCCAAATATAACACTTCCCAAGGGCATGTGGCAAAAGTTTTTACAGGTTGACAAGCATATTTCTCCTAAGAAAACAACTACAGAAGTATGCAAAAATATGTGAACAAAATGTTAAATCCATCACTGATTATAAGAACAAAGCAGGGACTGGCTTAAGCTTTCATGAAACATCCTTGCTATGCAATGATGCATATACTCATACATATGCACTGACATAAAAAATGCTGTGTGTCATGAGCAGAAAACAGTAAAGGAAGACGTACAGGGGATTCCTCTCGTGTGTGTGTGTGTGTGTGTGTGTGTGTGTGTGTGTGTGTGTACGTATATACACACATACATACATATACATATATACACACATCCCTACAGATTACACATATGCATGATTTACATATGCTTCTTTAATCCAAAGAAGGATATTATCACCGTTCGGATATCTTTGAGTGCTTCCCCAAAAATTCATGAACTGGAGGCTTGGTCCCCAGAGGGTGATAATGGGAAGTGGTGCAGAACCTTTAACAGGCAGAGCCTAGCAGGACGTCCTTACATGGATTGTGGTCATGCCCTTGAGAGGGATTAAGGTACCTCTCCTGGGACCCTGACGAGCTCTAGAAACAGGTTTGTTATAAAAGCCTGCACTTTAGCTGGACATGGTGGTGCACACCTGTAATCCCAGCACTGGGGAGGCTGAGACACAAGAATCAACACTGAAATCAAGGCTAGCCTTGTCTGTATAGTGAGTTCCAGACCAGCCTGGGCTACACAGCAAGACCCTGTCTCAAAAATTAATAAACAAATAAAAATGTTAAATAATAATAATAAATAAAAGCCTGGAAGCCTGCACTTGGCCTCACCAGATTCTGGCTTCCTGTTAGGTGATGTGATTTCTCCCCGGCCCCACACACGTGCCTGCCATCAGCCACTAGGCCCTCACCAGAAGCAGAAAGAATGGGCCACCTGATCTTGGACCACCTGCTTCCAAAATTGTGAGCTAAATAAACCTCCTTACAATAAAGTTCCCAGCCTCTGGTATTTTATTACAGTAACAAAAAAATCAGAATACAGATATAAATCAAATTGTTGACAATCATTATCTTCTAGGATGTATAAATTCAAGCAAACAAGATCACCATGAGGTAAAGGCCTATGAAAATACTCACCATAGGATCAGCCCAATTAACATATCAAAAGAATAATGCAAGGACTGTAACTTTACTTTATAGCCACTGTAGTTTAAATGCAACTAAGCTAGTTGCTTTAACTGGCATTGAATACACACTCTCAAATCCTCCCCCACCCCACCCCACCCCCGTGTCCCCCACCCCCTTTAAGCAGAGATAATGGTAAAAGCAAGACAGGTTTGTTAAAGATCATTGATATATAAACCAATACATAATCCCAATTTTATCTTTTTTTTTTTTTTCGGTGGTACTGGGGGTTGAACCCAGCGCCTCGCGCTTGCATGCTTTCCAAGTGCTGGATCACTGAGCTACACCCCCAGCCCATTTTTTCAGTTTTTGAGACAGGGTCTCGCTAAATCACGCAGACTGCCTCTGGTCTCGAACTTGCGATCCTCCTGCCTCCGCCTCCCAAGCCGCTGGGATTACAGGCTTGCACCACAGTGCCCGGCTCCCAATTTTATGTTTAAATTATTAAAAATAGTTGTCTGTCCATTGGGTAATCCCTCTAGGGTGTACAGTATATTAATACACCTGAAAAATACACAGTAGACAAAACTAATGCCATGAAACAAAGCTAACTCAATTCAAAACACAAATGAATAGCTAAATCCTTTCAAAGTGAACAGAATTTGAACTGGGGATATGAGTACTAACATCCCTACAACGTATCTTCATATACAACTCTCTTCACTTCCTTTCCTCTGTATCCTACAACTCCTTTTTCCCCACCCTCAGATCATGTATCATTAATTTGTTCATTGTTTACTGAACATTTACTATGTGGCAGGCACCACTCTAAACCCTGGAAACAGTAGTGGGTAAAACAAAAATCTCTGCCCAGGTGTTTCTTGCGATTCTAATGGCATCAAGTCCTTCAGTGGCACCTACTACATAAAACCGCATCCCGTCTACCTGCCCGCACCTCAGCACAACTGTACCTCTCATTAATAGGCTCTATTTTTTATGTTCACAATGCACTTAGCAGGTTACTTATTTATTGTCTGTCTGTCTCTCCTCCCCTGCCATCCTCCCACTAGAAAGTAAGGCCCTGGCTGGGAGTGGTGGCTCACACCTATAATCCCAGTGACTCTGGAGGTGGAGGCAGAAGGATGCCGAGTTCAGGCCCGCAAGACCCTGTCTCAAAATAAAAAATTTATAAATGGGCTGGGGGTGCAGCCCAGTGGTGGAGCACTTGCAAAGTATCTGCAAGGTCCTGGGTTCAACCCCCAAGTACCACAGGGACAAGAGAAGAGAGGAGAGGGGATCAGAGGGGAGAGGAAAGGAAGGGAGGGGAGGGAAGAGGAGAAAAAGCCCCTGAAGAGAGGGACCTTTTGTGTGATTTGTATATTACAAGAAATGAGACTACTGTCTAGCATACAGACATTCAAACTCTTTGCTGAATTAATGAATGCCCTCTCTTCTATGTCCTCTCCCTCCCAACAAAACTAACTAGGCAGAGCAGCACTCTACCAACGGAGCTAAACCCCAGCCCACCTCCTTCATAGCTTCAGAATGAACGTGCAGAACTGCAGTGGGCTGCGCTATGCCCACTTCGTCACTATCTGGGTCCCACTGTAACTGCTTTGTTTTGTTTGGTCACCAACCCCTCTTCATCTCCAAATCCAAGTTTCTTTCACGTCCTTGCTTGAATATTCAGTTGGAAAGTACACAGAAAGGTGGCATCACATTCTACAGAAGGACTGAAGACCTGGTTTAGTCCTCCTCAACAGCTCCCTCTCCCCCCCCCAGCCCACACTCAAGCCATTCCTGCGTCTGACGTGGTTCTATTTCCAAGCCCCAACCCCACACCATCCAACTATCTCCAGCTTCACTCCAGCCGCCATGAGGGCTCCCTGGATTCCCGCAAAGGCACCCAGTGGTCCCTTAACCACTATTGCTGCCTCTGGTTGACTACCACTCAGTGCCGGGAGGGTTTCATTCTGTTGTGCAAAGGATGGCTGAGTCAGACTTCAGCGGAACACAGTGGGCACCTTCACTGGACCATCCCGCTTCCTAAGGGAGTCCCTGGCTGGGAGCATCGCACCCCTGCTGTAGCCCCTTTTCCTACCACTGTTTACCTTGCCCTGCCCTCCAGCCTCCCCTGCTTCTCACTTCTTCAGATGAGTCAAGCTCTTCCCCACAGTCAGGCCTTCCGGCAAGCTTGCCCAGTCTGGATCAGTGGTGTCTACACACCTACCTGCTAGAGCTAACTCCTCTTCTCCATTTACACCACAGAGCATCACTTCCTGAGAGAAAGCTTCCCTGGCTTCCCATCTACATAGGAACCTCCACTCTGGTAGCGGCATGGACTTTTCCCTTATATCCCTTTAAGTGACTTTCTAACCGCATATCTATTCTTATGATCACCTGCTCAGTGGCTATTACCCTTTGAAGGCAAGACTGTGTTTTGATCACAATTATATAATCCCAGGGACCAGAACAGTGCCTGGCATGAAGAACCTCAACTGATCTACTCAATGGCTGGCTGTCTTACCAGACTCTAACCTCTGCAGAGGCAAATTCAATGTATCTAGTCTGGCATAGGGGGCTGGGATTTAGCTCAGTGGGTAGAGCGCTGCGCTGCAGTCTCTGAGGTCCCGAGTTCAATTCCCAGCACCGCAAAAATGGGAGAAGGGCCTGGCAATCCACTCCCAAGGCAATCCCGAAACAGCCATTGAAAACCCTATGAGGGTCGCTATGAGTCGGATACCGACTCGACGGCACCTAACAACAACAATCAATAAGCATGGTATATCCCCCTTATTTCTTTAGGACTTTAACATCTTTCAATGTTTGTTGCTTTTGCATAGATGGCGTGCATTGCTGTAGTTTTTCTGAAAAATATAATTTTTATACTATTGCAAATGTTTCATTACATTTCCTGTTAACATATGAAACTACAATTGTGTTTAGGGTTACCTCGAATCTTGCAACCTTGCTATTACATATACGTTATAAAGAGATAGCTGAATTTTCTGTGGGCACAAACACGTCATCTATAAAATCATGGATTTTATGCTTTACATTCTGATCCGTGTATTGTGTTTTTTTCTTACTGAACTAGGGAGGTCTCCCAGTAAAACAATAAACAGCAATGCTAATAGTAAAAATAACATTTCTTTCCCAGCCTGAAAAAGGAAGTTTCAACCTTTTCATCATTAAACATGATGCTTGACGTAGGATTTTTCTAAGCTTTCCCAAATTAAGGAAGTTACCTTTTATTTATAGTATCTTACGAGATTTCATTTTGAATGGGTTTTAGATTTTATCTAAGGTTATTTTTACATCTATTGACATTATCAATTTTTTTCTGCTTTATGCTAATAATTTACTGATTTATACCGATTAATTTTTCAAGTATTGAGTCTATCTTTATAGTAAGTCTGATATTCTGACTTTTAGTCTTCTGAATTTTCTCAAGACTTGCTTTACAGATCAGCAATTCTGATTAATGTTCTCTGTACATATGAAAAGAATGTACAGTTTATTGTTATTATGTGTAATGTTGCATTTATTTCATGTTTCATTATATTCCGTATTTCAAGTAGAATATTTCTTATTTTCAATATCTTATTTCTGTCTTCCATTGTGTCTAATCTACCATTAAACTCACTAAAATCTCAATTAGGTCATGTTTGCTCATTATGTTATTGAGATTTTCTATGTCTTTACTGATTTTTCTTACCCTATCAGTTAATAAATTTTTGTTGATCTAAAAAGGTAATAATTTGGGGCTCACTTTTAAAGGATGTTTTTGCTGAATGCAAAATTCTAGTTTGGGAGTTTACCTTCTTTTTAACATTTTGCAACATTATTCCATGGTCTTCTGAACATTCAACTCCATTACCTTTGCACAAATACGTTATAATTTTGCCAGCTTTTCTACTGTTCACATGGGGAAAGAGGACCCAAACACCTAGTCCACCATTAACAAAAGCAGAAAATTTCCCCACTCTCATTCTGTCTTTGATTTATACCTTTCATGATTCCTTTCTGTCATTTTACCAAAATTTTGGGAGGAAGTGAAGATAAAGACATCTTCAAAGAGTTCTACTTAACCAAAAATATTTAGTTGATTTACAGAGAGATCTTTTACATATTAAGAATAACATATATGTAATGTACATAATAGGGCTGGGGATATAGCTCACTGGTAGAGCCCATGCACATGAGACACAAAGTTCTATCCCCAGCACTGCCCCCAAAAATAATAATAATGATAATAATAATAAGCCTCTGTCATATATGTGGTAAATGTGTCTGTCTTCCATTTACATTTTAATTTTATGGTATTTTCAGCAAACAGAAATGCTGGACTTGTAAACAGTCAAATTTGTCTGGCCTTTTTATTCTGATTTTGATTTCATGACTAAAATGGCCTTTACCATCTGAACACTATACAAATACTGATCCATATTTTCTTCTAGTATTTTTATCATTTCCAATTCTTACTCATTGTGCCCTCACTCCGGTACTGAAGGTTGAACCCAAAGGCCTTGTGCATGCTAGCCAAGTGCTCCCCTACTGAGCTGCACACCCCACAGCCCCCTTTTTATTTTTTGAGACAAGGTCTTGCTTAGTTGACAGGCTGCTTCTGGCCTTGAATTCACAATCCTCCTGCCTCAGCTCCCTGAGTCACTGCCACAGTACCTAGCTTCCAAATCTTATATTTGAATTTTACACTTATTTTGTTATAAGGAATGAGATAAAGACCTATTACTTTAAGTGATATGCCAGCTATTCCAAATCATTTAAATAACTAGTCCTACATTTCTTCCTCAAAATAGTACTGTTACCAAACACTAAATCAAAAAATATCTTAACATGTATATCATTTTATTCTATAACTTGGCACTGCTCATTCCTACTACTTATCTTCCTGCCACTATGTTGTCCCTTGGTTTTGTAACGGGTACTTACAGGCTGCTTTTGCTAAAAGCCCTTGATTCTTCACTTGAGTCTACAGACGCCCAGTCAGTAACTAAAAGCAGAATAAATAATGCTTAGCATCTCTGCATTCATTTCGCAGCTATCTACCTGAAACTCTGGGTTAGATTCCTGCTCAGCTCTGCACACAAGACACGTTCATCACCGAGGTATTCATCTAAAGCTAGTAATCCTCCTCCTCCAAGGCTAAAGGCACCAACATAAGAGTGACCTAAGGAATTTTCAAGTTTGCAGGGACATGATAATCAACAGACTGTCAACCACCAGGGTCTACAACATCCTGCTTCAGACCCCTGAAGTCTCCAGTCATTGCCCTAAACCTGAGAGAACTAACTCCACCTTGCCTTCCTGACTTGTCCTTTTGAGTAACTCTCTCTTGCAGTCACCCTGCCTCCCAGGAACGAGAGGTCTGATCTATGAACATCTTGTGATGGGTTGAAACTACTCCCAGATGGCAGCAACGTTCTTATCCAAGGCTCCACACGGCCAATCTAGAAATAATGATCAGCCAAACCATAACGTGACCAAGACTGACGAATTGAGCATGATTCTTGCCCCCTACTTCTATCCCTTCCCTATTTAAAACCTGAAGTTCTTGTTGATGCCCCAGAAGACAAGGTTGAAGATGCTTGGTCCCCCATGCCTTCCCAATAAGATTAGGCGGAATAAACTCCTTTCCTGGTTTTTACCAGTACTTTTTCTGTTTGATTTTAGGGGCAAGTGGCCAGACCTCGTTTATTAGGACTCCCTGAAGGCAGGCCTCCTGTGAAAGACTCCACAATTCTCCTCGAACTCTCCTCACCTCTAGCTATCCCGCCCTGGTTCCTTTATAAACCCAATTTCCCCCATCCTCCCTCAGTTTCCAGCCTCTCCTGGCTCATTCTGAGAACCTCTTCCTGTTCCCATTCTTCTTACTCTCCTAGGAAAACTCCATCACTGCTCTCAGCTTCTTTGGCCTGTCTCTTGAGCTCCCGGATCTATGTATCTAACTGCTTCCTAGGCTCTCCACCTAGCTGGTCCACAGGTACTCTACGCTCGACTATGCAAATAAATTCAACACTCCAGAACACTGCTCTCCTTTACCTGCATCGTTCTCTCTGGTGCCAGTGTGACTCAAGCCAGAACCTTGGAAATTTCTCCTCTTCTCTGCCAAGAGGGCATCCAGAACAAGCTACTATAGCATAAAAATTACGTTCCGCTGAAAGTATTTGATCTCTAATCTCTTATCTGCCTAAGAGCAGAGCTTCCCCAGAGAACTCAAAATAACTCAACTGTCATAAATCCACTCCCCAGGAACAACTCAAATCTCCTGAGATGAGAAGGCTCCCGGACCATCCACACAGTGCCACAAAACTATCACCTCTCCTATCTGTTTCCTTAA
Source organism: Pedetes capensis (assembly GCA_007922755.1). Lineage (NCBI taxonomy): Eukaryota > Metazoa > Chordata > Mammalia > Rodentia > Pedetidae > Pedetes > Pedetes capensis. The sequence goes on from VMDO01003222.1 coordinate 52,413, forward strand.
TGGCCCTTTATCTTTCTAAAAAGTTCTTTTCCCACAAATGTTCTTTCTCTGCCTCTGCTTATTTCTTCCCCTTCAGTAAGGACAGGCATTCCGTTAAGATGGCATATAAGCCCCAAATTCTAACTCCTTTCAGTCACCTTCCTCTTCAATGTCCCCAATTGAAAGTGTTCACATGGTTAGTATCTACTTTTTCCCCTTGCTAATCTGTCTTATGTCAATTTAGGGAACAGGCAACAGGTAGCACATCTTAGAGATCACATTAAATACTAGTGGCTCAAGCTCCTTCTCTATGGCCACTGCCCCAAAACAGCTCTTAATATCACTAGTTTGGATTCCTCACCAAACTCCCCCCAGCTTTTCTCCAAGCCATTTCCTGTATTGTCCACAGAGTAACTGTGTAAAATGAAAATCGGATCATTTACCCCTCTGATTATTTCAAACAATCCCTATTACCTATAAGGTAAAATGTAAACCCAACACAGCACACAGGGCCTTCCGTGATCTTGCTGCTCTCTGAAACCTTGACTCATCCATCCCTCTCCCCAGGCCCTCGGCCAGCCATACCTACTTTTCCAAGCAAGTCGAACGACTTTCTTCTGCTACTCCTTTGCAATGAAGTACTTTCCGCCAAACTGCCTGCCTAGGAAACTCCAAATAACCTTAGAAATGCAGCCTTAGTTTGTATTTTTTTTAACAACCACATTCCCATGCTCAAAGCCAATTTCATTAGTGCCTCCCTCATGTCTCAAGTTCATCTTGTGTATGCATGCTCTATAATTCCATTACACCCTTTGCTGTTGTTCTTGTTGTTGTTGTTGCTGCTGCTGCTGCTGCTGCTGCTGCTGCTGCTGCTGCTGCTGCTGCTGCTGCTGCTGTTAGGTGCCCATGGAGTCGGGTCCAACTCATAGCAATTCTATGTATAATGAAACACTTCCTGAAACTGTGCCAGGCACAGGATCTTTTTTAATGTTGAAGCCTATTGTTGCAGACACTGTGTCAATCCATCTAGTTGAGGGTCTTCCTTTTTATAGTTGACCTACCACTCTCCAAAACATCATGTCCTTCTCAAGGGATTGGTCCCTCCTACTACAGGGCCAAAATATGTAAGGCCTATCTAGCCATCATTCCTTCCAAGAAGCACTCTGGTTGCACATCTTCTAGGACAGATCTGTTGGTTCTTTTAGCAGTCCAAGGTATATTTGATATTCTTCTCCACCATAATTCAAAAGCTTCGCTTCTCCTCCAGTCTCCCCTATTCAATGTCCAGCTTTTACAACCGTATGATGTGAATGAAAATATCATGGCATTAGTCAGGCACACCTTCAGGTTCAATGTGACATCTTTGCTTTTCATCACTTTAAAGAGGTCTTTTGCAATAGCTTTTCCCAGTGGGATTCGTCTTTTGATTTCCTGACTGCTCCTTCTGTTGATTGGAGAACCAAGTAAAGCAAAATCTTGGAGAACCTCAATCTTTTCTCCATTTATTGTGAAGTTGTGTACTGACGCAGATGTATCGACTTTTGTTGATGTTGAGGCGCAATCCATACTGAAGGCTATTTTCCTTGATCTTCATCAGTAAATGCTTCAAATCCTCTTTACTTTCAGCAAGCAGACTTGTGTCACTTGCATAACACAGGTTGCTAGTGAGTCTTCTTCCAATCCTGTTGCTGTGTTCTTCTTCATAAAGTCCAGCTTCTTGAGTTATTTGCTCAGCATAGAGAAAGAAGAGGTACGGTGAAAGGATACAGTCCTGACACACATCTTCCTTGACTTTAAACCAGGCAATGCTTCCTTGTTCTGTTCGAAGGACTGCCTCCTGGTCCATGTACAGGTTCCTCATGAGTACAATTAAGTGCTCTGGTATTCCCATTCTTCGCAGTGTTATCCATACTTTGTTGTGGTCCAATCAATCAAATGCTTTTGCATAGTTGATAAAACACAGATAGATATCTTTGTGGTGCTCTTTGCTTTTGGATAATATCCCTCGGACATCCGCAATGATGTCCCTAGCTCCCCACCCTCTTCTGAATACGGCTTGATTTTTTGGCAATTCCCTGTCTATATACTGTTGCAGTTGCTTCTGAATGATCTTTAGCAAAATTTTACTTGTGTGTGATATTAATGACATCGTTCAATAATTTCTGCATTCACTTGCATCTGCCTTCTTAGGAATAGGCACAAATATGGATCTCTTCCAGCCAGTTGGCCAGGCAGCACTTTTCCCAATCTCTCGGCATATATAAGTGAGCACCTCCAGTGCTGCATCTGTTTGTTGAAACCTCTATCGGTATTCCACCAATTCCTGGAGCCTTGTGTTTCACCTTCACCTTCAAGGGAGCTTCTACTTCATCCTTCAGTACCATTCTCTCCTTATCGCATGCGACCTCTTGAAATGGTTGGTTATCCAGTTATTCTTTTTGGTATAATGACTCTGTGCATTCCTTCCATCTTCTTTTGATGTTTCCTGTTTCATTTAATATTTTCCCTGTAGAATCTTTCACTATTGCCACTAACAAATTACACCCTTTAGCATACCATAACGCAGTTCAGCTGTATGTCTGCCTCCCTTACAAGACTATGGCTACCTTTTGTGTACTTGTGAACAGCGGGCTTACCTCAAGGCTAGGGGTAGTGACACAGTGTCTCCTCACCAAACTGGAGTCAGGCTCCTCTGAATCGTTCTCTCAACAGGCTTTAACCTTCAGTGCCCATCCTAGTCAGGCCTGCAGAGCTCCATGTTGGCAAGTCTCTTGTCTCCATGATTTAGCCGGAATCCCCTGCCCTCAATATGTGACCATCCTGTTATCTGCTATCTGATTGGGCTCCTCATGCTCAACCACTCTCCAGGCAATGTCCGATCACCTGGCCTCCCTTGAAAACAAAAACACTGCCAAATCAGTTTAGTCAGAATGCCCCGTCTCCCTAATGTTTCTTCCTAGCACTTTTCTATCCAGCAATTCCACACCTACCCAGTTTCTTGGCTATAAATCCTCGTTTGCCTCTGTGTCCAGGTTTAGGCCCACTCACTCTCCCCCGCTACAAAACCCTACTGCTGTGCTCCTACACATCCAGAGGAATACATTCTGGCTTACAGTTTTAAAAAGTGCCACGAGTAATTTTTACTTTAGCAGTACACAGTTGGCACTCAAAACAACTGAATGAGAAACATTAAGTCACAAAGCTCAAGAAAAACCCGGTTTAGAAAACATCAAAAATTATTTCGTAGAAAAAGTATAAAAAGTGACATTTGACTCACATCATGAAACACTTAAGAAGCTTGTGTAACAAACGCATCTCTGAAGTTTTACAAATAGTTCAGAGGTGTCATAATACCAAAGAGGCTTTGTTATAAATACAAACCATGTAGAAATAATCATATTCCAACAACATTCTATGAATGTTCTGCACCAAGAGAAGCAGGGAAAAGTCCACATAACTATAACAACAACAAAAAAAATCTAGTCTTTGCATATAAATGATAGAAGACACTCTTTGTTTTGAACTTTTGTAAAAACCTCCACATCCATCTCCAAACTATGGTACCACTACAGCCCGGGGCAAGGCGAGGCGGGAAAGCTGCATGTCTTTATTTGGGCAATTGCTTCCTCATTACAAAGAGAATAAAAAGAGCCACAACAAACATTCAAATGAAAAGTGGCTCCACATAAATGGGGAGTAGATAAGGGTATTTTCCGCTTAGTTTTAGATGATGAAAATGTTCTGATTTCTCAGGTTACCAAAACAGATTTGGTATGAAGTTTTAACGAATCTGTAATACATATTTTTAAGTACAAAGAAATCTTAGTCCAAATTTTAAAATCAAATCTATACAGTGAAAAGCGAAAAACTATCCCATTCACCGATTTTTAAAACTTAATCACTGACCTGTCAGTGAGGCAGGATAGAAAGAAAAATTAAGGGGACATGGAAAGAGAAAGACTCCCCTCACACCAAAATCTGGTTACATCTGCAACTGGATGAGTCAACAATGCCCACACAATGTTCGAAATCAGTGGTGTCTGCCTATGACAGACAGGGCAGCTCAGGCACTACCAGGCAGTATGGAGGGAAAGGGGGTTGAAATTGACTCCTGCTGTCGGCCATGATGGATGAAGCCATGTGCCTCTGAGGGCATTAGACATTTTCTGCTGGGCCCCACACTCTAATTCAAGCCACTTATCCATTTACAAAACAAAACCCCAAGCTCACAGCAAAATGGGTGCCCAGGGCTGATGTCACACTGGGTGTGCCCTAGTCTGAATAAAATCAGGGCAAACATTTGCCCCTCTTCCTTTTCTCCACTTCTTGCCCTTTGCTCTTCTCTCTCTCCACATGCATGCCTCTCCCTTCTCCTGGGCCACCATCTTCCCTGTCTAAGGTTCTTTTCCCTCTAGAAGCTGCTTAACTGTTCTCTTTGACTTTACCTTTCCCCGGAAAACAGAAATATCCCTAAACAGATTCACCCGGGGGGCCAGTTTATTTCAAGTTCCTTTCCAGGTTTACCTAAGCTTCTCCAAGTGCCCCAGTGTTCTCTGTAATTATTTCTTAATGGTGCATTACCTTTTAATAATCTATACTCTCTACTGTAACTTCTGGGTCAGGTATAAATTCATTTACACACCAGATACAAGGACCAGGGTCATGCTGCCCAATTCTCGGACCCGCGCTCCGTGTGGACCTCTGGTAACACCTCCATGGAGACACTGCTCCTTTTCCTAAGAGGCTCACACAAGGATGTTAAAACCACCAATGCACTGTGATTACTTAGGCCAAAACATCTGGGACTTTTGAGTTTAACCATGTCAAGATCCCTTCTCTCACTCCTAAACTTATACAGTGCACCTCATAAAGCCACCTTACTGATAGGTAAGTTTTGTGGGAAAATATCTGAGACCCCATATCCCTTTCAACCTCTAACAGCAGCCCTGGCTCACTGCTCTGCCGTCGTCATGTTGAAAGTCTTGGTAATTTTTGGACAAGGAGCCCTGTATTTTTATTTTGAACTTGGCTCTACAAATGCAGTAGCTGTTCTTGTTGTCAGACTCACCCTAGAACACTCAATCTTTATATTTGATTTTACTGACTTTACCAAAACTATACCTTCTCCTATGGATCCTCTGGAAAAGTAGCCTTGCAAATTGATTTCTCTCCCCAAACAGTGACGCCCCTAGCAGGAAGCAGCCAATGATGAGCACTTCACTCCATTCCTATACAACCAAAGCCAAGAATGAGGGGGGAAACGGCCCCGCCCCGACAGAGCCCCAAGGCCCTGAGATAACAGAGACTCCCAGATGACCAAATATGGGAAGACCAAGTAGCCCCCAAAGGCCTGGAGTTCCTAAGATTCCAACCTCCCAAACTTACTCGGCCCCTTCCCTGCAAGGAAGCTTCCCTGTCAGTCCTATTAAGACCCCCAGCCTCACTGAGCTCCAAGCAGCAGTAGCCACGCCTCCCGGCCCACATGGCGGCCCAGGCAGCTTCTTTTCCCATCCTCCTCCCTCTCTACTTGCACTAACCTTGTTCCTCTACAGTCGTAGGAGTCCCTCACGTCAACGTATTCTCGCCTAGAGATCTTCCTGTCTCTCACCATTTCATTTACAAAAGGAAACTCTTAACGACAAAAAAAGTAGGTAAACCAGCATACACGTTTAATTTTTAGACTTAATCTTTAAACCCTGCTTAATCTTTGAACTTGGCATAAATTACATCCTTTGATCAATGTCACTTCAAAGCCTCAAAATCATATATATCTAGCCATCATTAAGCTATTATCTATTAGGTGTGACTCTCTTGGGAAGCCCCATCCATGTCTTGGTGTCCTATCGTTTTCTTCTTTGGCCTGCTCCTCCCTCCCTCTCTCTCCTACTTCTCTCCCTCCTCTATCCCCTGGCCTCTGCCCCAAATCCTAAAGCAGGTACTATCTCTTATCTCTACTTAGTAAGCCTGCTAACTTCGTTTCACTCTGACTTGTCTTGAAATTCTTTTCTCCCAACACACAGCCAAGGACCTATGCTCCACCTGAACAGAGGCCCCTAAGGGGGGATTCCTCAGGCTACAGGCAGCAGCACTCACAGGCGGAGACCGGGAGACCCCGTTAACAAGCCCATCATAGTTACTATCCCTCAGCTTTCCAAAGTACGGAGGCTTAGGGTAACATAGGTACCACCTGTAAGACCACCCCAAAATCCAGACCTCAGGACAGAATGCTTCAATCACCCATGCTAACACCGTCTAATCTTCATAAAGCTACGCAACCGCTGTATGACCATAATGTCACAAACTGCCACTGATTTCACTGCCCGCCACCAACAGAATGCAACTTCATGTTTTTGTTTGTTTGTTATAATATGTGCATACAGAAGACTGCATGGTGATAAAACAAACCTTTATGAAACCCCTGGCCCCATCAAGGAAAAAGGTTTCTAACCTCTCCCCAAAGCAATCACTGTCCTGACTTCCGTATGAATTCTTTTCTTTAGGGCTTCCAACCTGTAGTGGTGGTTGTTATTGTTAGGTGCCATCAAGTCATGTCTGACTCATAGTCAGACCCGAGTAGGTATCTGACTCATAGCGACCCTCATAGGGTTTTCAATGGCTGACTGTTTCGGGATTGCCTTGGGAGTGGGTTGCCACGTCCTTCTCCCATTTTTGCGGTGCTGGGAATCGAACTTGGGACCTCAGAGAGTGCAGAGCGGCGCTCTACCAACTGAGCTAAACCCCAGCCCACCAACTTGTGGTAGTTTTTTTTTTAAATAACAGCTTATTGAGATGTAATTCACATACCATAAAATCCACCCACTTTCCCTTAAGGAATACTTTCAATATATTCACAAGGTTGTACAACTACTGCCAAGGTAGCTTTTAACTAGAAAGATTCGGTTAGACTGGATTTCGCCCGATTCTCTCCCTGGATTCTCACAAGATTTAAAAGGTAAAAGTGGAACAGCCATTACTTTCCAAGCCTGAGCTGGGTGAAGGTGGTAACAGACAAAAATGGAAGAGGAAACAGCCACTGCTTCCCAAGGGGTGGAGACACATACACGGAGGTGCAGCAGGGTATCTATCAGCCTGTCTGCGCACTCTTTCCCGACAGGCTTTTCTTCCTAGCTGCTGGCCTGGCCAAGCAACAGAAGCTCCAGTTCCCACCAGGTGCTGGGCAGTCGTCCTAGGAAAGCGGTGGCTACTTTTCACAGCTGCTCATGCCTGGCACCCTGAGCAACTTCTGAGCTGGCCACCCACGCAGATGCTTTAGGAGAGCTACTTTAATGAATTCCCCTGGTCCTCCACTTCCTCCTTCTGGGCTGTTTCCAGTTTCTCCCAGCAGCGTAAGGTCCGACCCTCATCGGGTTTTCAATGGCTGTTTTGGGATTACCTCCGGAGTGGATTGCCACATCCTTCTCCCGTTTTTGTGGTGCTGGGAACTGAACCCGGGACCTCAGAGAATGCAGAGCGGTGCTCTACCAACTCAGCTAAATCCCAGCCCAACTAGTTACTTACATGTCCCTAAACAACAGCATGGCTGGGATTTAGCTCAGGTGTTAGAGTGCTGCTCTGAGCTCTCAGAGCCCCTGGTTCAGTCCCCAGTAAGGCAAAAATGGGGAAAAGACGTGGCAATTCACTCCCAGTGCAATCCTGAAACATTCAGCTATTGAAAACCCTATGGACAGCAGAAGCACCGACAAAGTGCTGGGCATGACACAGTGCCTGGGAGTGTTCCCTTCTGTTGTACTCAGGGTCCCTAAGAGTTGGACCTAACCTGACAGCATGTAACAACAACAACAAACAACAGCTTGGCGTTGGCTTTTCCAGCTTTAGAAAAACAGAAATCAGATAGCATGCACTTTGTGAGGCTCTTCTGTGTCATCGTGTGTCAGTATTTTGTTCATTTCTCACTGCTGTCTAATAATCCATTTTATAACATTTACCATTTCAAAGACCTTCTTATTGAAATGTTAGATCGGACAGGAAAGAGCACAAATCATATTTTTGTGTGTATTCAAGCGTGTATCACATCCATGACCACAAAACAGAACACTACTAGCCTCTAGAAGCCAGGTTGCTACTTCCTCTCCACTCTCCAAAGTTGTTGCTGTTGTTGTTGTTAGGTGCCATCCAGGTCTAACTCATAGCGACCCTACATAAAACAGAAAAAACACTCCCCAACACTGTGCCATGCCTGGCACTAAGTCAGTGCTTCTCTGCTATTCATAGGGTTTTCAATGGCTGGTTGTTTCAGGATTGCTTTGGGAGTGGGCTGCCAGGTCCTTTTCCATATTTGTGGTGTTGGGGGATCGAACCTACGGCCTCAGTGCAGAGTTGCACTCTACCAACTGAACTAAACCCCAGCCCACAGGTAACTACTTCTTACTCCAACACCATAAATTCATTTCGCCTGTTCTCAACGTGTTTTGAACTTGTATACGGATCATACAATATTTAATTCTGAATGTGTGGTTTCTTTGTCTTGATGTTTGTAGAAGTTACTCATTTCTTGAACAGCAATAGTTCATCCATTTTCATGGCTTCATAGTTTTATATTATATGAACATATCACAATTAATTTTCTATTCTGTTGTTGATAAGCATTTGGGCTGTTTCCAGTTTTGAAGAACTTGGAATAATCCTCCTGAGAGAGCGCCTCTTGTTTCTTTTTGGACACATACACACACATTTCTGTTGGGAACATACATAAGGAATGGAGCAGCTAAGCTGCAGAGTGGGTATCTTCTGTTCTGATAGGTGATTCTAGTTTTCCAAAGTGGCTGTTGTTGTCATTCATTGTTAGGTGCCCTCGAGTTGGTATCCGACTCATAGCGACCCTCATAGGGTTTTCAATGGCTGACTGTTTCAGGATTGCCTTGGGAGTGGATTGCCAGGTCCTTCTCCCATTTTTGTGGTGCTGGGAATTGAACTCAGGACCTCAGAGACTGCAGCGAGGCGCTCTACCAACTGAGCTAAATTCCAACCCCAGAGTGGCTAGGCTAATGTAAATGCTCACCACTCTGTTTCTTGCCAGCACCCATGCTGTCTTTTTTTAATTTAACCATTTGGATATACAATGGCATCTTGCTTTGGTTTTACTTATATTCCCTTTTGATTAATGAGGTTGAGCAAGTTTCCCTATGTTTAATGATCACTTGTAAGATGCCTGTTCAAGTCTCTTGCTCACTTTTCTACTGCATTGTGTATCTTCTTACTGCCTAATAAAAATTCTTTAAAATATTCTAAATATAGGCCTATGTCGGTCAATCTTGCTCTATGACTTGACTTTTCATTCATTCAATGGGGTCTTTTGGTAAACAGAAGTGCTTTTAATGTAATCCAATCTATCATCAGCATTTTGGTTTATGTTCTTGTTGTCAGGTGCGGTTGAGTCAGGTCCAACTCATAGGGACCCTACGTACAAGAGGGCAAAACAATCCCTAATATTGTGCCATCCCTGGCACAATGTCAGTGCTCTTCATAGGGTTTTCAATGGCTGTTAATTTTGGGAGTGGGCTGCCAGGTTCTTCTCCCTTTTTTGCAGTGGTGGGGATCAAACCCAGGGCCTCAGACCCCACAGAGCAAGCACTCCACCAACGCTAAACCCCAGCCTCCTTTATAGTTGATGCTCTTCTGTCTTAATATTACTTACTACACAGATCAGCACTGGGCAGGTGAACTAACATTGCCTAATGGAATGCGTTTTTGTTGTACTTGTTAACGCACTGAATTCTCCAAACTATGCTTGAAAAGTGAGCGTAAGTTCCCTAGAAGCAACAAGTACCTCAGGTAGACGAGGCAAAAGGGAAAAGGCCACCAAACTGAGCAGACTCTCATAACCTTAGTGCTATATACCACATCATACACACACGTGGAAGAGTGGCCTAACAGACACTGCTACACATGGTGCTCTCAACCTGCACATAAGCGTGAACAAATATCGCAGCAGGCACACAGTATTTACCCACGTACATATACCATACAGATACGTGATGTATGTATAACATTTACCCAAACACATGTAACATTTCCAGCCTACATTTCAAAAATTAAGGAACTCGAGTTAACTAATAACAAAGGAGGTGGGAGCACTCATCTGTAACGCCAGCCTTCAGGGAGGCTGAGACAGGAGGATCTCGAGTTCAAGGCCAGCCTGGGCAACCCAGTGAGGCTCTGTCTTCAAAATAAAAGGTCAATCTAACTAAAGTTTAAATTGTATTTCCAATGAAACCCCACAAGAAAAGTGAAAAGATGCTGGCCTAAACCATTAAGACTGGCATCATTTATAGAAAATCACAAGCAGGTAATTCAGTGGTACAGAAGATGAATATAAAACAAGAAAACAATAAGAAAACTACATATTACTGAGTGATTGTTGTTGTTGTTGTTGTTGTTAGGTGCTGTTGAGTCGGTATCCGACTCATAGAGACCCTCATAGGGTTTTCAATGGCTGACTGTTTCGGGATTGCCTTGGGAGTGGATTGCCAGGTCCTTCTCCCATTTTTGCGGTGCTGGGAATTGAACTAGGGGCCTCAGAGACTGCAGCGCAGCACTCTACCCACTGAGCCAAATCCCACTGGATTACTGAGTGAGACTGGAGGAAAAAGAACTATTTCGGAAAGTTAGGAAGCAAAGTGAGATTAACCATCATGACATATTTGTGACTGTTGTCACTGTGGAGTATGTCCATGTCAGAGAAGAGAAGTACAGTAAAAGAAATCTGGGGCTATACAGCGAGGATGGTTAAAATTACTCTCATACAAGTAAGATTATCCTCAAGGAAAAAGTTATGAGGCCACTGATAATGTCTACTCTGGGAACTCGTACATCAGGTCTGCACTAATGGCTAAATCATTTTTCTCCATCCTTCCCTGACTAAGGCAACAATATAAAGTTTTCTAATAAGTGAGATTTTTCAGAAACTAAACATCTTGTAAGATCAGTGTCTTTTCAAAGTGGATGACCACTTACTAGGACTCCTCACTGCCATGGTGTTTTAGAACTAAGGGAAAGAGTCACCTAACAACCTTAAGGCACGCACAGAAAACGGGAGCCAACTGATGGAGGTGGACTATGCAGAATGAAGACCGAACAACTTTCACAAGTTACAGACAGATTCCTTACGACATCAGCCTGCAATACGCAGAGGAAAAAAGGATAAAGACAAGAGAAAAAAAAAAAAACAAAGAAATAGATAACCTTTGCCCCGGCAGATCCTAAGCTTTCAATGTTGTGCACCGCTTAACAGTTCTCACCTAAACTCAGAAGTGTCAGCTGATTTAGATCTAAACGTACATTTAGTTACATCCACTTGGCTCTTGCAAAGGTTCCTCTCCAGGTTCCCTTTTGCCTACTTGTGACCACAATTTGCTTCATTACAAGGAAGACTTCTACTGAAAGCAGTGAACAAGAGATTAAGGCAGTGGCTCTAAAACCTGGGGTACTTCAGAATCTCCCAGAGAGCTTAGAAAAATGCCCCCACATCCCCACCCCAGGGTCTCCAACTGAACTGTCCTGGGCTGGGGCTGCATAAAATGTCGCCAGGTGACCGACTCTAGCAGGTGGCAGAATGAGCAGCAGCACCACTGAGCGAGCAGCACCAGGAGAGGAGGGGCGGCTTCTCGGAGCCCCTCGGCAAGGCCGTCACCATCGGGGCAGCATCCCAGCACGCGCACTGTGACTCCCACTTGTTAGCGAGCCAGCACCCCTTCATCTGAGGCCCCTGGGCCGGGGAACCAGTGGATCTGCATTCATCCCGCCTCCCACCTATTTGGTTCCCGGTCCCCACAACTGGCTTGGTTAACTTTGCTTCCAATCCCCAGAGCTGTCCAACTGCTCACTGTGGGAGCCGCCACCCCATGAGCGAGAAGCCCCAGCAGGCAGTCTGGCGCTGTTTCATGGCTTCAACTGGACCATGTCCACTTTGGGCAGTTTTATTGATCTGCATTCCCCCTAAGATTATGTTTGAAAAAATGGCTCAACTGCTATTAAAAGAATTCTTTTTTAACTGCCAGATCATCCAGCTGAAAAATACTCATATTTAACTAAGAAAAATGTGATCCAGAGCTGGGCATAGTGGCGCATGCCTGTGATCCCAGCGGCTCAGGAGGCAGAGGCAGGAGGACAGCAAGTTCGAGACCAGAGGCAGTCTGTGTAACTTAGCGAGATCCTGTCTCAAAAAAAAAGTAAAAAAATAGGCTGGGGGTGCAGCTCAGTGGCCCAGCACTTGCAAAGCAAACAAGCGCGAGGCCCTGGGTTCAACCCCCAGTACCACAAAAAAAAAAAAAAAAGTGTTCCAAACCACAAGCTCTTGTCTTGTTCATCCTGTTTCTAACACTAGCACCTAGCAAACAATTATAAATGTGTGCTGAATGCAAAGTTTGTTGAAGAAACAAGAAACTTGAGAAAGGAAGAAAAAAAAAAAGGTGTTTTCTTCTTGTTTCAATCAACCACTGAGGAAAACTCCTGATACAGCATCTTCTGAGGGGGCCAATGTAAGAGGGGGCTGGAGCCCTGCACACCGTGCACAGCGTGGCCTTGGCGGGGAGAAGGCCTTCTCTGCAGAGGCGTGTGCAGGCCTTCTTCTCAGGACACCTGCAAGGACAGGTGGGGGAGGCGAGGGGAAATGGTGAACTCTGGCGGCTCTCACAGTTCCCGCCCCTCTGTAAACCTTTCCCTGGGGTGTGAGCAAGATCCATGCGTGAATTCTGCCCAGAAGAACACAGCACAGAGAGGGAATGCTGTGTGGACACCACGTAAGATGGTACCGTCTAGCTGGGCGCTGTGGCACATGCCTGTAATCCCAGGAACTCAGGAAGCTGAGGCAGGAGGATCATGAGTTCAAGGCCAGAGGCAGCCTGCACAATTTAGTGAGACCCTGTCTCAAAAAAATTTTAAAAAGGGTTAGAGGGTGCGGCTCAGCGGTAGTGCACTTGCCTAGCATGCGCAAAGCCCCAGGTTAAGTACCTCAAAAAAAGAAGAAAAGGTTATTGCAACATGTTCCTTGCTAGAACTCTCACCCCCTGCTGGCTCTAAGGAAGCCCAATAGTCATGCTGGCAAGACACAGGCAAGCAGGAGCTGAGGCGCCCCTCAGGGCAGCAGTTCACAAGACCCACAGTCCAGACTCCAGGAGAATCCGGCCCTAGCCAGTGCCTGAGCACAGCAGAAGCACCACCTAAGCCATGCCTGCACCCAGACCCAGAAAAACAGTCACATAATACATGTATGTGGTTAACACCAGCTAAGTTTGCAGTGGTACGGTTAATATGGTGTATAACAGAAGGTGGAGCCCGTATGTTCAATGGTCCTAAAGTACAAAGACAAGGCCCACGTGAAGACCGGGAGGAAGAGCATGGCTGGGGCACAGCAGAAGTACAAGGGAGGGACCTGCAGAGAAGGGAGGCAGGGAGCCCAGAGGCTGAGCAGGGGTGTGCCAGCCACATGGTTCCGCTTCCAAGTGGAAATCAGGACACAGAAGCTGGAGAGTTTAAAGTGGGGGTCAGCATCACTAGCTTCACATTTTACTATTTTTAAAAGATCCCTGGCTGTTGTATGGAGAACCAGGTGGAGAAATATCCACAGCAGAAAGTGGCTCATGCAGGTGTCCTGGTGTGAGAAGTGGTGACAATGACAAGGGAAGAAGTGAAAGACTTAGATGGTAAAGATAAAAGAGGGGTCCATGAACTGGAGTAAGAGAAGAACACCCTCATTTCACTGACTTCCAACTGAAATGAAGGATTTTGTTTAACTGGAAATCCAGGCAACAAACATCAGCAATTTAGGCAGCACCCATGACTTTTAAATTGCAGCCTTTTTTGTTATCCCAATTATCAACATTGTGATATGAAATATCTACCATTTATCAGTTTGTAAATTTACAGTTATTACAGAACCATGAAATCTTGACATTTAAGAAGCATATACGCCAGGTGTGGTGGTGCATGCCTGTAATCCCAGCAACCTGGGAGGCAGAGGCAGGAGGATCACAGGTTCAAGGCCAGAGGCAGCCTGCGTAACTAAGACCCTGACTCAAAATAAAAAATAGGCTGAGGGAACAGCCCAGTGGTAGAACACTTGCAAAGTATATGGGAGGCCCTGGGTTCAACCCCCTAGTACTGCAAAAAAAAAAAAAAAAAAAAAGGAAGCATACACACATACACACACACACACACGCGCACACACACACACACGCACGCACGGACTTTGGGATGAAATGTCCTGTGTAAGTCAAGTAATCTAGTTGGTTTATACTGTCCAAGTCCACATACGCACACATATATCTATATATATATATAGAGAGAGAGAGAGATGTTGTTTCTGCTGTTAGGTGCTGTCTAGGTGGATCTGACTCACAGCGACCCTGTGTACAACACACAGAGTGAAGCACCACCCACCATGCCATGCCCGAAACTATGTCAGTGCTTCTCTGATAGTCAGAGGGTTTTCAATCACGGATTGTTTTGGGAAGATTACCAGGTCCTTCTCCCTAGCCTGCAGCACCTGGTGCTCCCAAGCGGTCTCCTATCCAAGGACTCATCAAGTTGACCCTGCTTAGCTTCCAAGATCAGACAGGATCGGATGCCAGGCTGCTATAGCTGCAGAAGCACCTGATCTTAGGTAGATGAAAGAAAGAAAGAAAGAAAGAAAGAAAGAAAGAAAGAAAGAAAGAAAGAAAGGAAGGAAGGAAGGAAGGAAAGAAAAGGATTGCTGTGGGGATAGTAGATCTGAGGAAAGAGGCTGCTCTGGTCTGAGTGTCTCGCCCACAGGTCTGCATGTTCAGAGCTTCTTCTCAGTGGGGCGATGTTAATTGCTGGTTGAACCTTGATGAGGTAGAGCCCAGTGGGGAGGAATTAGCTCACCGAGGGTGCTGCCTTTGGAAGGAACTGATGAAGTTCTTATGGGATCCTACTTAATTTTCAGGGGAGGACTGTTACAAAAGCGCAAGACTGACCCCTCCCTGCTCACTGGACTCCTGTTTTGCCATGAGATCTTTCCTTCCTGCACTCACTATCACCGTGATGCCATCCACCGTTTGGCCTTCCAGAAAGACCAATGAATAGGGCCACTGGACCCTGGACTTTCAGCCTCCCCAACTGTGAGCTAAATGAACCTCTTTTCTTCCTAAGTACACAGCTTCAGTTATTTTGTTATAGTAACCAAAAACAGGGGCTAGGATTTAGCTCAGTTGGGAGAGTGGTGCGCTGCAGTCTCTGAGGTCCCGAGTTTAATTCCCAGCACAGCAAAAATGGGAGAAGGGCGTGGCAACCCACTCCCAAGGCAATCCCGAAACAGTCAGCCAATGAAAACCCTATGAGGGTCACTATGAGTTGAATACCGACTCGACGGCACCTAACAACAACAACAACAAACCAAAAACAGACTGATGCAAAGTCAGAGCTTAGTTTTGGACAATTATGCCCGAGGTACCAATAAGCACCTGAAGCTGTCTGAAGAGAAGTCAGGGCTTCATATGGGACACGGATATGGTGAATGAGGCGCTGTTAGGAACTGGAATTATTTAGAGGAAGAGACAGAGCTGTGTGAAAAGAAAAGCCCCCAGTGGACTGCACTTCAAACAGTGGACTGAGAACGGCATGTCAGTAGAAGGTATTGAGAAGGTGACCCAAAAAGTGGGAAGTACACCAGAAGAGGACTTTGTCCCAGAGAAGACTGTCTCAGGAGGGAAGAAGGACCACTACCCTGGAAGTCGTTACCTGGCTGAGTAAGGTAGAGGCAAAGCGCCCGCTGTTTGGCAACTTGCACATCATCGGAAAACGTGGCAGGCAGTTTGCACAGAGTGGAGGGGTGGACAGGAGCAGCTGAAGAGTAACTCTGAAGGAAGAAGGCAGGGGAATAATGTGGATGACTTGGGGGGGATATTTTGATCTTAAGAGAAAAAAAAATTTTTTTTTGAATGGGCTAACGACAGAGAGGAACCATGGGTCCGCGAGGGTTTTGTCTTCTGTGGTATGGTGGCCTAAGCAGAGGTTCTCGGCAGGTTCGCCTGAATGATGTGGTGGACATGGAGAGGCCACTGATGCAGAAGAGTCCCGGTGGCTCCTGGACAGAAGTGCTTAACGGAGAAGGGGCTGGGGTCCAGAGCTCATGGGAACAGACTTGGAAGGGAGTAGGGAGGTGGCAGCACATGCTCAGTTGGTGGTGGGCGGATCTGGAACTCCCACGGGCCTCCGTGTCCCAATGCTGAGGCAGGTTTGCTGGCTCCAGGCAGGCCATGATGAAGGGCTGGTGTGCCGTGAAAAACTATGGACAAGAAACCAGGCTGAGCTGGGAAGAATTCGGGAAGAGTCAGGTGTCTTGCGATCATGCCCACCAGACACTGGTGACCAACTGACAGAAGTCACAGTCCGGGTGCAGGCACCAAGGCCAAGAGACAGAGCTCCCTCAGGCCTGGGACTTGTGCGGCAGGTGTGGAGGAGGAGGGGGCAGGGAAATGTGTGAGAGTGTGATTGTGTACTGTGTGTCATTGTGTACTGCGGATTCCGGCACGGAAGCTGGGTGAGAAAATGCATAACGAGGAGGAGCCCTCTAGCCCGAAATTCAGACAGGGCCTCCCTAAGGAAGAACTACCGGTCGGCAACCCGACCTAGTAACGTGAGAGCAGGGGTGGGAAACGCCCAAGGCAGGAAATACTGGGCACCTCCAGCAGGAACCCACAATCATGTGGTAACACGGACCCAGCAGCAGCAGGGGCAGCCCATCCTCAAGGCCCAAGAAAAGAGCAGCAGCCCCGGAGGAACATGAGCTGTGGGAGGGGTCCCAGCTGGAGGGCACGCCCCAGAGGTACACACCCATCTGCCGCACTGCCACATTCCCCAGAGCCTACAGCCCCATGCTCACCCACCGCCGAGTGAATAAATGCCACTGAAACAATGATGAAGAGAGAAACGGAGCCAGGCAG